>BJCO01361787.1:0-44743 GCA_018326465.1 Flaveria floridana | reverse complement strand
GGTTGAATCCCAATCGTGCGGTTGAGCTCCAATCGGCCGAATAGCCATGCGGTTGAGCTTCGATCGCATAAATCACAGGCGACTGAAGCTCAGTCGCATCACATGCTGAGAAGTCAAACTTCCGGGTGTTACACTTACGAAACTAAAATGACTTCGGAAGAATTTCCTGAGAGTTTTGAAAATTTTTCTTCGGAAGAGAAATTAAAACCTGAATGCTTTGTGTATAAAACAACAAAGCTTCCAAGAGTTAATTTTGGTTCGAAATAAAATGGTCCTTGAAAATAAATAAGTGTTTGAGACAAGTATTTAAGCTTCGGAAGATATTTCAGAAATCTCTTCTGAAGGTAAAATTTCTTAGACAATTATTTGTTTTAAAGGCATAATTTTCTTTCGAAGTTAAAAACATAACTTTCGAAGGATAAAAAATTGTCAAAAATAAAAGGAAAGTATTCAAAAAGATATTTTTATCCAAAGAAAACAAGAGCTTATGAAAGTGATGAACTAGACAACTTAGGACACACCTATTTTAAGAAATAATAAGAATTAGTTTTGAGAAAAACCTACTCAAAGTTAATCATCCTAATAGCTGATATTAGATATTTAAATCTCTGTTCATCAAAAGCTTTTGTAAACAGATCAGCATATTGTTCATCTGTGTGAACTTTGACCAGTTTAATTAATCCCTTTTCATAGTTATCTCTTATTAAATGATACCTGATATTGATGTGTTTGATCCTTGAGTGCTGCACAGGATTCTTTGTGATTTAGATAGCACTATTATTGTCTATGTGAATGGGAGTCTCCTTGAAGTTTAACCCATAGTCCAGCATCTGATTCTGAATCCAAAGCACTTGAGCATAGCAGCATGCAGCATCAATGTATTCAGCTTTAGTAGTTGATGCAGAGATACAGGATTGTTTCTTTCATTGCCATAAGACAACCCTTCCACCAAGGAACTAACATCCCCCAGATGTAGACTTTGCCGTCATGTTACAACAACCATAATCACTATCTGTATAAGCATATAGATTGAAGTCAAGATTCTTTGGTTACCATAAACCAAGTGTTGAAGCACCTTTGAGGTATCTTAGGATCCTTTTGACAGTGATAAGGTGAGACATCTTAGGATTGGCTTGATATCTTGCACAGATACATGTAGCAAACATAATATCAGGCCTGCTAGCAGTAAGATACATAAGAGACCCAATCATAGCCCTGTATAAGTGTTCATCTACACACTCCCCTTTAAGATTAGGTCCAAGGGAGTGGTTTCTGGCTGTAGGTGTCTTAGCAATCTTACAATCAGTCATGTTGAACCTCTTGAGTATCTCCTGAACATACTTTGACTGATTTATGAAGATGCCATCTTCAACTTGCTTCACTTGAATTCCCAGAAAGAAATTGAGTTCCCCCATGGAACTCATTTCAAATCTGTCTATCATCAGCTTCTCAAAGTCTTTGTAGAGCTTTGGATTAGTTGAACCAAAGATGATGTCATCTACATACACTTGAACTAGCAGTATGTCATTTCCCTGTCCTTTGATGAAGAGAGATCCATCTATAGTACCTCTCCTGTATCCATGTTTGCAAAGATACTCAGACAGTGTCTCATACCACTTCTTGGGTGCCTGATATAGCCTATAAAGAGCTTTGTTAAGCTTGCAGACATAATCAGCATGATTAGGATCTACAAAACTAGATGGCTATTTGACATATATCTCTTTATCAATCACTCCATAGAGAAAAGCACACTTCACATCAAGCTGAAAGACCTTGAAGTTCTTGGATGCAGCAAATGCTAGGAATATTGTAACAACTTCTAATCTTGCTACTAGAGTAAAGACATCAGTGTAGTCAATCCTTTCTTCTTGTGTGTATCCTTGAACAACTAGTCTAGCTTTGTTCTTTATGACAATGCCTCTATCATCCTTCTTATTCCTAAAGACCCATTTGGTTCCAATGGTAGTCTTCCCATAAAGAAGAGGACAAAGGTTCCAAGCTTTCTACCTTTTAGCATCTCCTATTGCATAGCTTCAACCCAACTACCATCCTTTAGAGCCTCATCAACTTTCTTTGGCTCTATAGGGGATGGAAACAAGAGTGAAGACAAACATTTGCTTCATGGTGTAACATCTTGAATTTTACGTTAAATTAAATGTTAGCATCGTTAAATTCTTGTAAGGGCTATTATTGGCATATACGAAACTTAAGGGTTACTTATGGATTTGTCGTAATTTCCTCTAAATTGGAATTTAATAGTGATAATTATATCATATTAAATAAATAACTATGATAATAATAATAATAATGATAATAATAATAATAATAAGAACAATAAAGGTGATATGAAATGAAAGTTACTAAACTTGAAAATGTTTAAGCCTTAAACTTAATTTAAGTTCAAGGGGCCTTTTTGTCAATTTGGAAACCTTGAAAATAAAGTTTGGGCACGAAATAACAAACTGGAAACCACTGGGACTAATGGTGTAAAGTATCTAATCCCAAACCCCCCCTTTTCTCTTTCCCCGTATTTCCGGCCGCCGGCCGGCCAAGTCCGACGCGGCGCCGGTAACCCCCAAGTCCACCCGAAACCCTTAAATTTTGGTACCAAAATCATTCCAATCGGTTCGTTTGAACGTTTCGAACTTGTGTACATCAATTAATCACCTTCAAACACCGGTTACAACCTCAAACAATTCCTATAACTGAAACCTTCAATGACACAACCGTTCGTCCCTTAAATCTTAATAATAACTTAATTAAACACACCTAATCAATCATCTAAGCAATCCTAATCGTTTACATCTCTCAATCTCACCTGAATCAAACACAAACTTAGAATTCGTTTAGCACTTTCATTGCGAACTGTCATCCACTCGTTGATCACATTCCGAGCCTCCTAACCATCAATTGATAGAGGGATTTGCATCAAGATCACTATCCGAAGCTTCACACAAGTTTAATTTGGTTTTCATAGTCGTTTTCTCACATATTGAAAAAGGCTCGGTCACGACTCGTTCCTTACATTGTTCATCTTCAATCCTTTATCAAAACGGGTAATTAGACACATCATTTTGTTCGTATTTACAAGGGGAATCAAAGCCCCATGTTTGTATCCATTAACACAATCGATTTGGCATTCAATTTGTGGTCCAATCGATTTAGGGTTCTAAGGGAATGGGGGAAATCTATTACTTTGTGTTTAAAAGAATTTCAAACCAAGTTAAACAGCGGCTGTAGCCTTGATTCACTGGTTAAGACATTGCATTGTTAAGCATGAGGTCCCGGGTTCGAACCCGGGCAACCTCACATTTTCTTTTTTGGGGGTTTTCAGCCTTCAAAAATTATATAAAAATTTTGAAAAATTACTAAAAGTAATTTTATAAACTTACTTCTTTTTAATCACTCTAATAAGTTTCTGTAAAGTTATTTTTTTTAAATAAAGTTAATATTTTGTAAAACAAGGATTATATTTGGTTTATTAATATAAAGAAAACTTTAAATAATGGGTTAAATCATAAAAAAAATTATTATTATTGGTTCACACTTTATTGTTTAAATTTATAATTTTTACAAGCAAAGATATAAAAAGATACCTACACTTTATAATTTGTTTTGTTAACCATATCCAACGATTCAAAGTTTATGTCTTCATGACAAAATTATTAAAACAATGTAATTCTTTTTCTTAAATATATATATCAAGGAATCCCAAGCTTTCCCTTGAAACCCTAAATCATGTTTAAACATTAATCTAAAACATAAATCTTGTGAATATATATACTTAGGTACTTAGTGAAGAACTACGTTGGAACGTTGCTTATTATATTCTTATTAATCGTCATTTATATACATTTGATCAAGTGAGTATTTCCATACCCCTTTTTTACTTATTTTCACACTTTGGGGTGAAACATGTTAATTTATTATCATTGCACTTGTAAACTTATTTGAGACTTGTAATCTTTATGGCAATTCATCATGCAAAGTTGTGTTAGTTGAACTTTTGTGGTTACCATGTTATGACGTTATATGTACAATCATTAACTATTGCTAGCCCAGCGAAGTCATAGATCTATGGGCAAGACAAGCCTACTTTGGTTGATCCAAGTACACTTAGCTGATCGTATAATCTTGTAAACATTTGAGACTTGTAAAACTTTGTCGAGGCTTGGTTGTGGCATTTTTCATAACATCCCTAATCACTTTATTCACTAACTTATGACTTGGAATGCCATCTTTTATATAATCTATGTATTTAAAACTATGGAATGCTCACCAACATTATTGTTGACCTTTTATTTTTAACATGTTTCAGGAAATACTCAAGCTTG
Organism: Flaveria floridana; assembly: GCA_018326465.1. NCBI lineage: Eukaryota > Viridiplantae > Streptophyta > Magnoliopsida > Asterales > Asteraceae > Flaveria > Flaveria floridana. Next base: position 40,409 of record BJCO01361787.1, on the reverse strand, counting down.
ATTTCTACACATTGAAGCTTACACATCTAGGAATGGACCTGGATAAATAAGTGAATTAAAACGACTTGTTATCGTTTATGATACGTTTTTTTTCTTTGAGACTTAAGCTTGTAATGATACAATTGAATATTATGATTAATTTATATTTGGGTTATTAATAGCGTTATGTGGCTGTGAACGATCTTAACTCTCACTCCTCGACGCTTCCGCCGTCTAGGTTGGGGTGTGACAGATTGGTATCAGAGCCCATAACTATAGGGATCTAGGTTATTAGAAATGGTGACTTAGGCTATAGTATGCATGAACCTTATAGAGTTATAATTCTATCTTGTAAATTTTATACTTTACATGCTACATAATGCTATGCCTTTTATGTGCAATTTGATGCCTTAGCATAGGATGGCTTAAACATTGTTACTTGTCTCCCTAAACTTAGCTTTCCTCTTTGACACTCCCCGAACATGAAATCTCTTAATTTTATTCTCGTTAATATGTGAGAACTTATGCTTATACATATGCTCTTTAGACGTTATGTCTAATCTACATGAATCTCATCAAGGTTTTGATTTCATGAACCTAAGAAGTTTGTGTGACACATAGACACCTGTATTCTAGATTTCCTGGCAAAAGGCCCTCGGGCTAAGGCAAGCATATCGCATAAATCCTACGGGACTAGTTATGCTTACCTGGGGATTTCTGGGATGAGTGATAAACTATGGTCAACATGCACAAATTTCTAAGGCGAATGGGTCAACTTACCTTGACATGTCAACGTTTCCAAATGGTAATGCGTTACCAAATGGAACCATTCCATGTACCTTGCAACTCTTGCCTTATCCTTGTTAAATTATAATCCTTGTATTTATATTTCTCGTGTCTAACTCATTTTGCATATCCCAGCATGTCTCGTCATCATGGAAAGCGTGGAAGTTCTGATCGTAAGCTAGCCGCCATGATCGCCCGACAAATGGCTACTGTCATCCCGACTATGGTTACTGAACTTAGTAGTACCCTAATGGCTAATAGCAACAACACCAATGGGAACAATAGTGGTGCTCATGGGGAGAATAGCAACAATCAAAACGGGAACAATCCTACTTGCACCTTCAAACATTTCAACTCGTGCAAACCCACTAATTTTAGTGGAAAAGAAGGAGCCACTGGACTTCTCGAGTAGTTTGAAAGTATGGAGAACACATTCATTATTAGTGAATGTCCCGACGAGTTCAAGGTTCGCTATGCCACAAGTGTTCCTCAACAACGAGCACTAACATGGTGGAATACTGAGAAGAGAAACCATGGAATTGAGGTTGCAATGGCGTTGCCCTGGGAGGAATTCAAGGATATTATGATCCAAAAGTTCTGCCCAAGGAGCGAGTTGCAAAAGCTGGAGGAGGAGTTTTGGAATCTTAAACAAGATGGTGGGAACCATTTGGCTTATTCCACCCGGCATCATGAGTTGAGTATGCTCCTACCACCCATGGTGGACACCGTGCCCCGTAACATTGAGAAATTTATCAAGGGGGTGCCACCTCAAATTCAAGATGCCGTGGTGGGTAGTAGGCCCACAACATTGGAGGAGGCGATTACTATTACTGCACAGCTCACCGAGAATCATATAAGAGCTAGCACGATGTCGGCAAAAGGTTCCAAGTCTATGGCGAAGGTGACACCCGAGGTAACAAAAGAGGTAAATGCCGAGTCATCCTCTCAAAACAAGAAGCGTAAGTTCACCTCGATATGCAACTACGCTGTGACCGCCTCAAATGCTCCTAAAAAATAAATGGTGGTTGCAAATCAAGCTCCCACGGATAAAGCTTACACTGGTCCACATCCTATGTGCAACACGTGCAAGTACCATCATTCAAGCAACTCTTCATGCCGAGTTTGCTCATTATGTGGGAAGTATGGACACTTGGTAACTACTTGCTTTCGTGCACCAAACAACACTGCCATGCTTACCAACCGAACCTGCTATAACTTTGGCGAGCCCGGTCATATTCGTTCACAATGTCCTCGTAATGCGGGAACTGTGCCACCGGCTTGTGGAAGGGCTTTCAACATCAATGCTAACCAAGCTCAAGCCGACAACGATGTGGTGAATGGTACATCGTTGAACTCTTTTTAAATCGTCTCTTGTCTTATAAAATTTCCTATCTGTGTTCATCATACCAATAATGGATTCTTACCAAACAGGTATGTATCTTGTAAATAGTCAATATGCTTCTGTATTGTTTGATTCGGGTGCCGATAGGAGTTTCGTGTCCTTGGAATTCGAGCCTATACTTTCTAAACCGCGTGTTAATCTGGGGAGATCTTTCACAGTCGAGGTCGCCGATGGAAAATCTATTGTCGTTGACGTCGTAATACGTGACTACACCTTGAGCCTTAACGAAGACGAGTTCTTCGTCGACCTTATTCCTATGCATCTGGGAAGCTTTGATGTTATCATTGGTATGGATTGGTTAGCCAAGCAACGTGCGGAAATTTTATGTTTTGAGAAGTGTATCCGAATTCCTTTACCGACTGGTGATACCTTAAGGGTCTTTGGGGAGAAATCATCTCAAAGACTCAAACTCATGTCTTGCATCAAGGCCCGTAAGTGCTTGAGTAAAAACTACATGGCTTTCATGGCATATGTAGTTAATACGAAAGCCAAGGGTAAGGAGTTGAAGGACATTCTTGTTGTGCGAGACTTTCCCGAAGTTTTTCCCGAGGATCTTAAAGGGTTACCTCCCGTGCGAGAAGTTGAGTTCAAGATTGATTTAATCCCTGGTGCAAACCCTGTGGCTAAATCACCTTATCATCTTGCACCTTCTGAAATGCAAGAACTCGCTAGTCAACTACAAGAGTTGACTGATAAGGGTTTTATTCGCCCTAGTTCATCACCGTGGGGTGCACCTGTATTATTTGTGAAGAAGAAGGATGGTTCATTTTGTAGGTGCATCGATTACCGAGAACTCAACAAGCTTACTATCAAAAACCGATACCCTCTTCCTTGAATCGATGATCTCTTCGACCAACTTCAAGGAGCAACTCAATCCTCAAAGATCGATCTACGTTCTGGGTATCATCAACTACGTGTTCATGATGATGACATTCCAAAGACTGCTTTCCGTACTCGATATGGACACTACGAGTTCATGGTCATGCCTTTTGGCCTGACCAATGCACCTGCTGTGTTCATGGATCTCATGAATCGAGTATGTAAACCGTATTTGGATAAGTTCGTGATCGTGTTTATTGGTGACATTCTTATTTATTCCAAGACAAAAATCTATCACGAGACGCACTTGTGACAAGTACTTGGGCTTTTGAAGAAGGAACAATTATACGCCAAGCTTTCCAAGTGTGAATTTTGGTTGGAGGAAGTTCAATTTTTAGGGCATGTGGTGAATAGCCAAGGAATTCACGTGGATCCTGCTAAAATTGAAGCTGTGAAGAATTGGTGTGTTCCCACAACTCCAACCGAGGTTCGTTCTTTTCTGGGTTTAGCGGGATATTACCGTAGATTCATAGCTAATTTCTCGAAGATTGCTAAACCGTTAACGGCATTAACCCAAAGGAATCGACTTTTTGAATGTGGACCCGAGCAAGAAGAGGCTTTTGAGATATTGAAACGCAAGTTGTGTAACGCTCCTATTCTCACACTTCCCGATGGAAACAACGACTTTACTGTATATTGCGATGCTTCTAATCAAGGTCTTGGTTGTGTTCTCATGCAACGAGGCAAAGTTATAGCATACGCGTCGAGGCAATTGAAGGTTCATGAAGTGAACTACACAACTCATGATCTTGAACTTGGTGCTGTGGTTTTCGCATTGAAGATTTGGCGACACTATTTATATGGGACGCAATGCATAGTCTACACCGATCATAAGAGTCTCCAACACGTGTTCAATCAAAAGGATCTCAACATGAGACAAAGACGTTGGATTGAGTTGATTAGCGATTACGACTGCGACATTCGCTATCACCCTGGAAAGGCGAATGTTGTAGCCGACGCGCTAAGTCGCAAGGTCCACAACAAGACTGTGTCGCTTCAAGAAATTAGAGATCGAAGGCAATGGTTTGATACGCTAGGAGAATTTGATACCGAAATTCATGTGGATGTCAACGAGGCTACTATCATGCTTCAAAACATAAGGATCGATAGTGACCTCGAGTTATGCATTCACGAGGCTCAACAAGCGGCACTAACCGACGAAGGGAAAGATGAAGATTTGTTGTCTAACGTTCGGTCACAACTGGAGACAAAACCGAACGGAATGTGGTACTTCTTGAATCGACTTTGGATCCCGAATCGTGACAACCTTCGGGACTTCATTATGAACGAAGCTCATCAAACCAGATATTCCATTCATCCTGGTTCCGATAAGATGTACATGGACCTGCGTGGTCAATATTGGTGGCCTGGAATGAAGAAAGATATCGCGTCTTATGTTTCCAAGTGTCTCACGTGTGCAAGGGTCAAAGCCGAACATCAACGACAAAGTGGTTTACTTGAGCAACCTGAACTCCCTATGTGGAAATGGAAACATATATCCATGGATTTCGTAACCAAGTTACCTCGTACACCTTGTGGTCATGATAGCATATGGGTCATTGTTGACCGTTTGACCAAGACAACACATTTCATACCCATACGAGATATGTACAAGGTTTTAAGGTTGGCTCGAATCTATGTTGACGAAATTGTAAGTCGTCATGGCATGCCGTTGCACATTATTTCTGATCGAGATGCTCGTTTCACTTCACACTTTTGGTCTTCGATGCAAGAACTCTTGGGGTACTCAATTGGATTTAAGTACGGCTTACCATCCTCAAACTGATGGTTAAACCGAACGAACAATCCAAACCCTCGAGGATCTACTGCGCCTTTGTGTCCTTGATTTTGGTGGCGATTGGGATACGCATTTACCGCTCGTGGAATTTTCGTATAACAATAGTTATCACTCAAGTATCAAAATAGCACCATTCGAGGCTTTGTATGGTCGTAAATGTCGTTCCCCAATCTGTTGGACTGACATTGGGGAAAATCTTATCACTGGCCCGGAACTTATTCAAGAAACGACCGACAAAATTTCCAAAATTCGAAATAATCTCGAGGTGGCTAAAAGTCGCCAAATGAGTTATGCCGATAAAAGACGCAAACCGTTGGAGTTTCAAGTCGACGACATGGTTCTTCTTAAGGTCTCTCCATGGAAGGGTGTTGTATGTTTTGGCATGAAGGGTAAGTTAGCCCCACGTTTTGTAGGACCCTTCAAGATTCTGAAAAGGATTGGGAAGGTGGCTTACAAACTGGAGCTACCTTCTGAACTTAGCGGAGTTCATCCTGTCTTCCATCTCTCAAACCTGAGGAAGTGCTTGGCTGATGAAAATTTGCATGTTCCATTAGAGGAAATTCAAATTGATGAGTCATTGCATTTCGTTGAGAAGCCTGTTGAGATTATGGATCGCACCATGAAGAAGATCCGAACAACTACCACACCTATCGTTAAAGTCCGTTGGGAAAACAAACGTGGAGCTGAGTTCACTTGGGAGCGTGAGGATCATATGAAGGAAAGATACCCGCATTGTTCTCTTAGCTTTATTATTAATTTCGGGACGAAATTCTTTTAAGTTGGGGAGACTGTAACATCTTGAATTTTACGTTAAATTAAATGTTAGCGTCGTTAAATTCTTGTAAGGGCTATTGTTGGCATATACGAAACTTAAGGGTTACTTATGGATTTGTCGTAATTTCCTCTAAATTGGAATATAATAGTGATAATTATATCATATTAAATAAATAACTATGATAATAATAATAATAATGATAATAATAATAATAAGAAGAACAATGAAGGTGATATGAAATGAAAGTTACTAAACTTGAAAATGTTTAAGCCTTAAACTTAATTTAAGTTCAAGGGGCCTTTTTGTCAATTTGGAAACCTTGAAAATAAAGATTGGGCACGAAATAACAAACTGGAAACCACAGGGACTAATGGTGTAACGTATCTAAACCCAAACCCCCCCTTTTCTCTTTCCCCGTATTTCAGGCCGCCGGCCGGCCAAGTCCGGCGCGGCGCCAGTAACCCCCAAATCCACCCGAAACCCTTAAATTTTGGTACCAAAATCATTCCAATTGGTTCGTTTGAACGTTTCGAACTTGTGCACATCAATTAATCACCTTCAAACACCGGTTACAACCTCAAACAATTCCTATAACCGAAACCTTCAATGACACAACCGTTCGTCCCTTAAATCTTAATAATAACTTAATTAAACACACCTAATCAATCATCTAAGCAATCCTAATCGTTTACATCTCTCAATTTCACCTGAATCAAACACAAACTTAGAATTCGTTTAGCACTTTCATCGCGAACTATCATCCACTCGTTGATCACATTCCGAGCCTCCTAACCATCAATTGATAGAGGGCTTTGCATCAAGATCACTATCCGAAGCTTCGCACAAGTTTAATTTGGTTTTCATAGTTGTTTGCTCATATATTGAAACAAGGCTCGGTCACGACTCGTTCCTCACATTATTCATCTTCAATCCTTTATCAAAACGGGTAATTAGACACATCATTTTGTTCGTATTTTCAAGGGGAATCAAAGCCCCATCTTTGTATCCATTAACACAATCGATCTGGCATTCAATTTGTGGTCCAATCGATTTAGGGTTCTAAGGGAATGGGGGAAATCTATTACTTTGTGTTTAAAAGAATTTCAAACCAAGTTAAACCGCGGCTGTGGCCTTGGTTCACTGGTTAAGACATTGCATTGTTAAGCATGATGTCCCGGGTTCGAACCCGGGCAACCTCACATTTTCTTTTTTGGGGGTTTTCAGCCTTCAAAAATTAAATAAAAATTTTGAAAAATTACTAAAAGTAATTTTATAAACTTACTTCTTTTTAATCACTCTAATAAGTTTCTGTAAAGTTATTGTTTTAAATAAAGTTAATATTTTGTAAAACAAGGATTATATTTGGTTTATTAATATAAAGAAAACTCTAAATAATGGGTTAAATCATAAAAAAAAATTATTATTATTGGTTCACACTTTATTGTTTAAAATTTATAATTTTTACAAGCAAAGATATAAAAAGATACCTACACTTTATAATTTGTTTTGTTAACCATATCCAACGATTCAATGTTTATGTATTCATGACAAAATTATTAAAACAATGTAATTCTTTTTGTTAAATATATATATCAAGGAATCCCAAGCTTTCCCTTGAAACCCTAAATCATGTTTAAACGTTAATCTAAAACTTAAATCTTGTGAATATATATACTTAGGTACTTAGTAAAGAACTACGTTGGAAAGCTGAGGGATCACAGCAAGTTGCTGAGAAAGATCTAAATTAGAGAAATTTAGATCTGTCATAGATGTTTCTCCCACCACATCAGCACCCCTTATCAAGAGAAACTTGATCCAAACAGCGTGTGACATCATTGATGTTATCATCTATGGTATGGTTGTTGGCATGAAGAAGTTCTTGATTACTGTCACCACTACCATTGTTCTCTTCTACAATTGAGGTATCCTTATCTAGTTGTGGAGCCTCTGAGCTGGAATTTGAAGGCACCTTAGATGTATCAGCTGAGTTAGTCATTGTAGTGCTGATAGAAACCTCATTTGTAGAAGTAGTTCCAACTGGAGCTGAAGATTTATGACTTGAAGGTCTTCTTAGCTCAAATCTTGGATTAGGATCACCTGTATTTAGATTTTTTGCAGATCCTAAAACATTCTCACTAGATTTGTTAAAACAGTTGGTAACTAAATCAAGATCAAATAGCCAATCAGGACCAGAACCAGCTACACAGGGTGTGTGTTCATTGAAAGTCACATTGGCTGACTCCTCAACAATTCTAGTTCTGAGATTGTATACTCTATAAGCCTTAGCTTGGAAAGAGTATCTAATGAAATGTCCATCATCTGATTTCTCAGAAAATTTATCAATTTGATCTTTGGTATTCAAGATGGTGCAAGGACATCCAAATGACCTGAGAAAACCAATGAAAGGTTTCCTCTTGTGCCAAAGTTCATAAGGAGTCTTGCGATGAGTCTTAACCTCTAAAACTCTGTTTTGCACATAGCAGGTAGTGTTGACTGCCTCTACCCAGAAGGTGATAGGCAGCTTAAAGTTACACAACATGGTTCTTGCAGCTTCAATTAGTGTCTTGTTTCTCCTCTCAGCAACGCCATTTTGCTAAGGAGTCCTGTGAGCACCGTATTGTCTTGTAATACCCTTTTCATCACAAAATGTATCAAAGATTTGGTTCTTAAATTCAGTTCCTTAATCACATCTTATGATCTTGACCTTGTGATCAGATTGATTCTCAATCTTTAAGATAAAATTCTTCAGAATCTCAGGAGTCTCATCTGTGATCACTAAACAATAAGAGGTCCTTCCTAGACTCATTACACTGGTGGAGCCAAAGAGATCCATATGTAACAAGTATAAGGGGGTAGTGATGGAGTTTCTTTCCTTAGGCTTGTGAGATACCTTATGTTGCTTCCCTTTCAGGCATGCAACACAATGGTCATCACTTGTAAACTCTTTCTTTGGTATTCTAATTACCAAATCATTCTTAATTAATTTATTCATGTTCTTAAAGTTTACATGGCATATTGTTTTATGCCATAGGAAAGACTTATCAATGTTGGCTTTAGACAGAAAGCATAAAACTTCACCAGAGGGAGATGTTTCTTGCAAGTCCATCTTGTACATGTTTCCTTTCATGGGGGCTCTAAGTAGGATGTGCTCATGAGGAATGACCACTCTAGGCTTGAGAACAATGCACTCATGCTCAGTAAAGAGCATGTTACGACTCTGATCACAAAATTGGGATACACTCAGAAGATTATAGCCAAGATCCTTGACAAAGTTTACCTTCTCAATGCTGAGCTTACCATTTATGACCTTGCCCCTTCCAGAAACGTAAACACCTTCATCTCTCCAAAAGCAACTGGTCCTCCATCAATCCTTTCAATGTTCTGGAGTAGTGACCTATTGCCTGTCATGTGCCTGGAACAGCCACTGTCAATGATCCAGATATTCTTGTTTGTCTTGAGCTATCGCTGCACAAAGAAAATGATTAGTTACATTTAGAAACCCAAGCTTTACTTGTCTTGGGGTCACAAAGAGAAACAAAAGGTAATGTAATAGTAATAGATCCTATGGTTGTACTAGAAGGATCTTAAGCTGCTGTTGATGGAGAATTTTCAATCACTTGGTCTTTCTTAGACTTCCACACCACCTTTGGAGTCTTGGACTTGACCTTCAAAACTTCGGAAGCTTTTGGGACTTCGGATGTTTTGATGACTGTACCTTCGGAAGATTCTGCAGACACTGCGACAGACTTCAGTGTTTCGAAAGAATTCCTTTCTTCCGAGACCAACTTCTCTTCTGAAGGTAATTTTCCACTTGCATTATTCTTAGATTTGGAGCTTCCGAAGGAGACAGATTTTCTTTCCGAAGCTTGAATCTTCTTGGAACTCTTTGAAGTCTTTGTCTTGGTCACATGGAAAGTACCTTAGAATTGTGTGGATAATCCTTAGCAATGTGAGTGGTACTTTCACACATGACACACACCATTTTATTCTTCACAAGAGTCTATAGCTGGGAACAAGACTGTCTTTGCTCACATCCCTTCTCCACCTTCATCTTTGTAGATGCTCAGATAGTTCTTTTGGGCTGGGAACTGTTTTGGGAGTTTGATGGTCCAGGTTGTGCAGCAGTGGTACACAGTAGATCAGTCTTCTTCTTGTTGCTGAGATGATTTGAAAAAGAAATAGAACTCTTAGCAGAAGAGTTTTGGTTGATGTCTTCAGTCTTTACTACTTCAAACCCTGCAGAGTTGAAAACTTGTTTCTGCTAAGAGTCAAAAGTAGCCTTGATCTCTTGGACCTTCCTTGCTTTTCTTTTGCTCTTTCTGATTAAGTTCTGTCTCATGGACTTGGTCATCACAGTCTTCTTCTTCTCCTCAGAAGGATAGTGGCCCTTCTTTGAATCCTCCTCTTCACTCTTCTCAGAGGAATTGTTCACTATCTCTTCTTCATCCTCTTCACTTATAGGATCTATGAGAGGAAGCTCATCCGGAGATCTTACAAACAAGAGTTTGTGTGGAGGAGCAATCTGATTGGATCCCAGTCCCTACCTGTTTTGATAGAACACCTTGTTGTGCAGGGATGAGGATATCATGTTCTTGAAGGTCTCTTCTTCATGAACACTCTTTTCTTACCTGGCTTTGCTGATCATAAGCTCAGGCTGGCACTCAGTTAGCTTGGTTATGAGATCTTTGATTTGAGTCCTAAAAACTGTATGCTCATGTTTTAAACTGAAATGGGTTTCTCTAAGCCCTCTATCTTTAGCTTATAATCATTTTCAGACTTTCTAAAATTAGATTTTAAAATGTTTAAGGACTCAAGATCAGATCTCATCTCCAAGTTATAGGACACGTATCTATTAACTTAGCAATGCATTCAGGAGTACAGAGATGTTCTAATACCTTGGCTTCATCATGATCTACCATCAGTGCTTGGTTTGGAGAAGCATCTTCCATCTGAAAGCTCCAGTCAAAGCCTCTTTCTTCAACAACAACAACAGTAGCCTGCTGCATTGGCTTCTCATTCTTGGGACCTTTTTAGTGTAGTTGGGTCTGGATTGTGTTTGGCCACCACTTGTTTTAGGTGCCTTACACTCTCTGGCCAAGTGGCCCATCAAGTTACAGTTGTAACACTTGACTTTGCCTTTGTCCAGGCCAAACTTTCCACTGGTTGCATTGCTTGGAAACTTCCTTCCAGTCGTCTTGTAGAACTTTTTGGCTCTGTAAGTGAGAAGTGCCATCTACTGGACTATTTCCATGTATTTCAGATTATCTGGATGAATACAGTCTAGGTCTTCAAGTGTGAAAAGAGAGTTGCCACAGCTTTCATCGAAAGACACAAAAGCTTGAGAAGAGCTTGTCTCTTGGAATGGGCTTCCTTGAGTGTAGTTCTCCCTTTGTGTCTCTTGAAAGGTGATGAAAGGACCCTTTGGTGAGTTGTCAGGGTAGCGTATGAGATGATGTTGGGGGTTCACTATCCCTTTCAACCACATGCAGGGCTGAACCCATTTGATTGTTGGAGTTACCAGATGAATCATGCATGTTCATCTCCATCTGGTAGCCAATGAGAATCCTATATAACTCTGTAAGAGTAAGAGTTTTGAGATTTTCAGTCCTCTTGATCACTACACAGTAGCGTGTCCACTGACTAGGAAGTTAGGACATGAACTTCCTTACAATGTCAATATTTTCAAGAGGAACTCCTCCATCCACAAGGGTATCCACAATCTCAACATACTTGAAGTATTGTTGAGTCATGGTTTCACCTATCTTGAAGGTGAAGCTTTCAAACTGCTGCTTCAGAAGATCCTTCTTGTTCTTCTTGGCTTCAGATGAACCCTCATACATCAGTTTCAGTGCATCCCACAGCTGCTTAGCCGTTTTGCACTTCTTGAAACCTCTGTACACGACGTTTGGAAGGGCAGTTTGAAGGGCTATCATGGCTTTTCTATCAATCTCTACTCTCTTGCTATCTTCATCAGAGTAGTTAGCCACATCCTTGGGGATCATACCAACACCAGTAGCAGAGGGGGTGCTAGGTATGAAAGGTCCATTTTCAACAGACTCCTACATTCTTGAGTCTAGAGACCTGATCAAACCTTCCATTCTTAGGAACCAGGTATCAAAGTCATCAAGAGTAATCAGTGGGGACTTGTTCATGGTTCCAGTTTCCATATCAGTCTTGAAAATGGTTGCCATTTGAAAAGTTTAGTATTTGTGTGTGTGAGGGATCTTACGATGGTGAGATCTTATATCAAGAACCTGAATAGCTCTGATACCAAATGCATGACCGGTGAAGGGGTTCACTTATAACACAACAACACAAAGAGGAGATTAACCAAACTTAATCAATCAGTGAACTGGATTAACCACAATCTATGATACTAAGAACACAAGTAATAAGTAAGAGATAGAACAAGAGAACATAAGTGTTTGGTTTTCAAGGATGCAGTATATTGCTTTCTCAAGTTCTATTACAAGTGTTACAAAGCATAAAGGAAAGATACAAAAACAAGAAATACTTATACTACATACTACAACCGGCCATACTATGAAAGCCAGCCGGATACAATTGACTAGACATAAACAAAATCAAATATATAGTCAAAAGGTAGATTGCCTTTTGACTAGTGACTATGACATGCCATAGCTTACATCCTTATCTATTACAAAAAGGATAAAGTACATAAAGTAGAAAGTTTACAAACTCAAGACCTCAATGTACAGTTACCAAAAGCATGGACCTTTTCACCAACTCATGTAAGTTGGTGACTTTACAGAGTTGCAGCAGAAAGGGGTCCAGCTTTATGGAAAAGTACATCAGATAAAGCATGTGTTAAAAGTCTTCAGAAGAAATCTGTTTTCATGAGTTGAAGCTTCGGAAGACTTTGCCTCTGAGGCTTCGAAAGACTTCATATTTGGCTTCGGAAGATATTGGTCTTGGCTTCAGAAGATTTCACACATTAGAATATTTCTATTGCATGTGTGAAACTTCCTAAGAATTCTTCTTCAATGCACTTGTGTAGCATGCAGGATAGACTTTGGATGTTTGGGTTGCGTCAGCCTCTTCATTAATCTCTACACTTTCTTTCTTTATCTCTTTCGAAATCAGTGTCATCAGCTATACCCCAAACGTATGCACAAAGCGGGTACTGTTCCGAAGATCATAAATGACTTCTATAACGCACTTAGCCGGGCACCAACACTAGGGTGAGTAACCACTATAAGCCATGTACTATACCACTGGTCAGTCATAAAGACTGGACCCCTACGTGTATCCTTAAGGGTTAGCTAAACCACACACAGTTGAGCTTACGACATTTTAGACTCGTGCACCTCCATACATTTTGATTACAAGGCTTTCTTTACTTTCTCTTTTATTAATGCATGCATTCTATTATTATGTTCCTCTTTTCATTATCTTCCACTTTACGTTACATAATACTTTATCATTTCTTTCACAACTATAACACGTAAAGCCACGGGAAAGATAAACATACAAAACATGGAACATAAACAGGCATAAATAATCAAAACATCGCCATACAAGGCACCGTCATACATGACATAACAATAATCATACATGCCATAACATAGCCCATACATCATCAAAAGTCAACTTACTTCACCCCTAGGAACATCCCAAGTCAAGGCCTACCTTTCACTTTTTCCCTAAAATTTAGAAAAATATTCTAAGTCTTAGGAGCATGGGCACTATTTAGGCGCATGCCCTTCTGGACGCATGGGTGTTAGGATCGTTTTCGTATGGAGTACTAATGGATTATGCATGAGACTAGATCAAATAGTGCGGAATCCTATTTGATTGGCGATCCAATCAGTGAGAACGATAACCCGATCGATATAGCAATGAACTAAACGTTAAGAATGAGTAGGGATCGATCAAGATTGAACTATGAAGTTGGATTGGGTGTTCTGGATGATCTGGACGGCTAGGGTTAATGTATATTCGAAGTATCTCTCAAAGAGTTTTGTTTTTCCACGAGTTAAGTGGTATTTATAGGTTTGTAGTTTCCATTCATACGACTAAACCATTAGCATTGTTCAGTCGTGACTCATGCGATTGATCCATACGCACGACTGAAGATTCAGTCGTGCGACTGAGTCAATCATATGTGTCAATCGTACGACTGATCTAGTCTTCTGGTTCAGTTGTACGAATGGTCCATAAGCATGATGTATTATTGCGTATGGTCCATAAGTATTGTCAATTCGCATGAATTATCACCCGACTAGGTTGAACTCAATTCTCAATCATTATTGACTTAGAATTGTGTACAACAACCTCAAACCTATATATGAAGTTCATACATATGATATAATCAAAGATAAGTAAACATCAAATACATAACATATTTCATTGCATCATTACATTACATATATGTAAGACATGAATGACTTTTACTTTTAAGCACATAAACTAGGAACAAATGTATCAACAAACTCCCCTTTGGACCTAGTTTACCATATTGTCTAACATTCTTCATATACTCTTGAAATTTCTTGTACTTATTATCTCTGGTGAGTCCCGCGTGTATCTCAAACGCGAAGCAGAGCCGTATAATGTGTTGGAATTTAAGAACTTGTACAATATCATGTGTGTCATAGAACAGTGGCAACTTGTATAAAGTGTAGACATCTTCTGCAGACCAGTTAGTAAGCCACATTAGGTCAAATACCCTGATAGTCTCAATCTTTCCATCTATGTTCAACACTATGATCGCTTCTCCCATCCTCTAATCATAATACCACCATTAGAAGTGTGGAGTGAAGTTCTGAGGCATCTCCTGTAAAGGAATCTTAGACACTGTGCGTGGGGGACTCCACTTGAACACTACCTTAGGTCTTCCAGAGATAGGATTAACTTCAGTCTTATGAATAAAACGTTTCGGTTGTTAAGGCTTAAAGTTGACCTATCTGGTGTGGTATTCTTTCTTCAATGCTGTCTCAAACCATCCCGACATCTTCCTCGGGTTAGCATACAACATATCCAAATTAGCCAATCTATTTAGCTTAAAACTAGGAAGAGTCTTCAGATCATGTGGATATTTGAAATACTCAATCCCCTTCTCTCTTTTTACAGCATAAACATTTAAGTCTTCAATATAGGCCCACGGATGATTTTGCCAGACACTTTTTGATGTTTCTTGACTCTGTACAGTTTGGTGTAGGCATTCATCTTTGGAGGTGCGTGCTGGGCTTTCATTTAAGCAAAACACGCGGCCCATTCAGCTTTCTTAATATCAACATTCGCATCAGAAGCTTGGGCTTGACTTTCATCTTTCTCTTTTTCTTTCTCCATCTCGTTCAGCTTATCAAAACTTGCACTGCCAAAGTTTTCACCCAAGTTAGGGACAACATTTCCTTCCGGGTCAGTGTACTCACGATAGTTGTCTGCTGTCACATCTTCAATCTCTATTTCATCCACATCCTGTAGCTCCTCATCACTTAGAACATTTACTTCGGGAGCATCTTTATGCAGTTCATCTGGATTTAGCCTGAACATATCAGCTAGCTTCTCATCGGTCAGGTCGTGGATGATTTCTCCTTCCTCAGGAGTGTAGCTCATAGACCATCTTACGATCCCTTGCAAGTCAAGAATTATCGTATGTTGAGTCTTGACTTGCTAAAGGGGACGACATCATATTCATCTGGCTGTTGAGCTTCATTTTTTTTCTTGATGAGGTGTCTGTTCAGCTTGAGGAGCTAAGGACAGCGCTCCTTGATTCTGGTTTCTCTTGGTACGCCTCTCCTTCACTGATGGATTTGAGGCCGACGCAGATGCATCACCTTCTTGATCATCCTCATCATCATCATCACCTCCCTTTACTTTTCCACTTCCTCCCGTTCCCTCGTCATCACCATCTTCTTCCTCAGATTCATCTTCAGTGAGCTCATCTTCATCATCCCCATCATCACCATCTTTAATCTTTAAAGGCTCACTCTTTGATCCCATCAGCTTTAGCAAGATCTTTTTGTTCTTCTTCTCAAGTCCTTCAATCCTCTTTTCCGAAGCCATCACCAGCTTGTTTTGACTCCTTAGTGCATGGTGTGCTCAGCCCAAATCCCTCTTATACTACATGTTCTTCTCACTTAGCTGAACGATTTACTTGGATTGAGCCGCATTTACCGCCATCAGCTGATTGATCTGAGTAGCCCTCAGATCATCAGTAGCGATCAGCTTTAGCACTACCCGATTCAGGCTAGCTAGCTGTTCCTCTAACCTAACCATGGGTAGAGTAGATCCAGGTGTAAATGTGGATTGGGTGGAGGGACCAGCTTGGTGAGTGATGGTTCTAGTGGTGGATGTGGTGAAGATAGGAGGAGGAATGGGAATGGATTGTGGTGGAATTGTGTTGGGTATTGAGGGTGTGGTGTGTGAGTGGTGGTTGGAGTATCAGTGGATGTGGAGGTGGTAGTGGGTGTGGTAGTGGTGGTGACTATGGCAGTGGTCATAGTGGCTGTGGCAGCGGCAGTGGTGGTGGAAGATGTGATCAATATGAATCTTGGCCTCTTATTCTGTTTTCCATAAGGATGTGCCATCCTCTTCTTCCACCCTTTGCTGTAGAGGCTCCCCCTGAATTGATAGGTAGGTCAGGTGTGTAAGTAGGATCAATTACATCAGTATCATTACCTATAGTACCAGCTGGGCGTCTACCAACCACCTCTATCCCCTTCTTAGTGGCCACAACCCGGCTCCCAATTGTACTAACCAGAGGCTCATCATCCGACACTTCCTCTTCATCTATCAAGAGGTTTTTGTAGAAAGTAGCCTGCTTAGATCCACCAGGAGCAGCAACAGTATTGTGAGGAGGTGGTGGAGATATATTAGATGTGTCAGTGGCCCTTGAATAACTAGGGCCAACATCTCCACCACCTTGACCATTATCAAGGTCATCATCATAGTCGTCATCTTCTTCAGTGGGAACCACTATGGGCTCAACATCAGAATCACTGTCGTCGTAACGCCACTTCTTACGAGAGGGCGCCACATAATCCACGTTGGCCAGATGACCAAACAGTCTCCTGACCGGGGGCTTCACCTGCTTCCCCCGGTACACCTTCATCCTACCCAAAGTAGTGTCATCCATCACCTCGAGAACTATAACATCATCCTTCTCTTTCGACAGCAGAGGAAGCTTCTTGTCAATGATCATCTATAAAAACCTCGAATACATACAAAAGCCTTCCTTGCCCTTGGCCTCGATGTTCTCGATCATGTAGGAGAATAACATGTGGGAGAAACTGAACGGGTGGTTCAGTACCAGAGAAACGTATGCATTATGGATTTGATAAGATATCTTATTGAATCCCCATCTCCTTGAAGCTATGCACTTTAGGATGACATGAGCCAAGTACTTGAACTTAGGGCACAAGTTGCACTTGTTGAGTACACCTGCATGGATGTCCCCAGTGTACTTCATCCTTAGAAAGCATCCTCTAACAGTCAGAGGATGCAGCTTGGTTGGGTAGGCACCATCCTCACCCAGATCCAAGACTCGTCTTAGATCATCTGCAGTAATCCTAATCTCTTGTCCGAAGATTAAGCTCTGAATACTGTGGGGCTCAACGGACCAGTCAACCAAAGCACCTTCCCAGAAGGTCTGCTGTATAGATCGGTAGGGTGTGCATTGAATAGAGATAGCCTTGAAGATCCTCGATCTACGTAGAAAGGCTATAATCCCACTAAAATCGGAAGCATTCCGAGAAGTAGCATCTAGGTGAGCACAGATGTTGTGCTTGGTGCTCATCGTCCATCTTTCAGCCATGTTGCTGAAACACAAGAAAAATATACGTTAGATATGTGCATAAGAGATGATAGTTGAAAATTAATCTTTTTTGATCAAACTAGTTTAGTCGTGCAATTGAACCATACGAATGAGTTCAGTCATGCGATTGAGCCTGCGGCTGAGTTCAGTCATGCGATTGAGTCTGCGACTGAACTTAGTCATATGTTAAGCCATGCGGTTGAGTCAGTCATGAGAATGAGTCCCCAATTGATTCAATCATGCAATTGAATTGTGCGCCTGGCTTAATCGTGCGACTGAGGTTCATACGGAGTGTCTATTTGCATCTTGCTCTGTTCGACACTCTGACTCTGAATCTTTGTCAAAACATTATATTAGACTTCGTGTTTAGAGTCATTAGATTCACAAGGACTCGAAATAGCACTTAATGTCCTTTAAATCAACTTTTATATCCATATAAGTGTTCTATTTTTAAGATTTAGTCTTGGTTCTTGATTTTAACATAATCGTCCTTAGGGTTCTGTTTAAGTAGTCATTTGGGTCGATTTCATTCTCACAGGACCTGTAGATGAGTAGAATCAGTTAGTATCACAAACAGAGAAGAATCATAATGATCAACAATTTGTCAAAGTGTGTGTGTGTATGGGCGGTTTCAGAGAGTTTTTGAAGGGTGGTAAGGGTTATGAATGACTGACCCCTCTATTTATGTTGTTTTAGATTTCAGTCGTGTGACTGGACCCATACGCATGCTTCATTCGTGCAACTAGGGTTCAGTCATGCGAATGGCTTATACTCTTTCATCCATTCGTACAATTGGTTCATTCGTGTGATCCAATCGCATGGTTGTCTCGTACCCATGATCCAATCATGCGATTGGCTCATACTTATGATTCAATCGTGTGATTGGCTCATACTTATGAGTTTGACTTCATACACTTTCAAACACTTAAAATTTTCACTTGTGATATATAACATTCTAAACTATGATCATCTCAGACATGACCCTTTTGATTGAACATCCTTTGATCACCTCAGATGTGATCGTTTTAATTTAACACCGATTAGTCACCTCAGATGTGACCCTTTTTAGTTTAGAACCGATTAGTCACCTCAGACGTGACCCTTTTTAGTGAGTGATTCATAGATTTCATCTACTTGTATAGTTCGACATTTACGCAAATAGAAAAAAAATTGAATACAGAAAATAACTTGAATTAAAACAAAACAAGACATATTTTTGTGTTTTTCTTTTGAGATGGATTGAAAGCTTTTAGAAAAAATCTAACAGATTTTTCTTCCTGAGTAGAACAACTTCATGTTAATTTGATCATTTCTTGAAAGATTCATATGGAATCATACAGGTATATCATAATCATTTGGGACCCTTTTATATGCATTTTGATACTAAATTCTTATCTTTCTTAGAGTCAATAGCACTTTCAAGAAATCATACTAGTGCTATAAGATGCACACAATGATTTTGACTGTCAAGAGTTGCAGCCATGATGATTGTCAGTACATTTGTCCACTTAAATCCATACATAGAGTTTTGACTCATATTGGTGTTGAGTTAGGTTTAATTATTTCAACAAGCATTTTTGGATCCCATACTTATATGGTAATCAACATTCCTCAGGAGATTTGAGCAGTCTAAGGGTATTTGACAAGAAGAAACTATTCTAAGAGCTTTCAAAGATATGTAAAGCCTCAGGTCAGTGCCATCTCACAACAGAGAGGCGCAAACAACAATGAATTCTAGAGTATTTAGGTTATGCTTATCCTCAGGTCAATGCCACCGCATAGCAGAGAGGCACATAACCTATCATCTTGTTAGAGCATTTATTTTTCTTTTGCACATAACGCACCAATAACATTAGTCATATTAGCTTGATTGCACTTAGCAGTTTTTCCATGTGCTTGCTCATTTTTTATGGTCATCCGCACACATTTGTGGCGTTTATTTTGCTTGTCACCCCTTATTGGAAATATGTTGATTGTGTTAACCAGGGATAAGATGAGAGCCCATAACAAGTTGAACGAGCTAGTTTGAATTTGATTCACCAATGAAGTCTACTTATCTATTGTGTTGAATCTACCGGCACATCATATAATGAACTAGCAACCTCTAGGTCTACATTCTCTATGTTACCTTAGTAGTAGACTAGTTTTACTATCATTTTCATTTATTGTGTTTAGACTTCTCAGACTGGTAATTTGAATTTAGTATCTTGATCAATTTAAATCCTTTTGAAGTCCTAAACAATTTGTTCCCTGTGTACTTTGAATCAAAATCACAGATTTGATTTCATTTCTTTCGGCTACTCTGCCCTCCCCCTCGTTTTTTAAGTAAATAAATATTGAAATAAGTAAATACTAAACTAAACTATTCTCCCTCTAAAATTCTAAAACCGAAAATATTTTTGTGTTTTTGGATTTTAATAGACAGGAAAATAAAATAAATAAAAAAATAATAAACTAAGAGAAGACTTATCGGACTAAGAACTCTCATCTTCTTGAATCACATCAATTTTCTTTTTCACGTCATTAAACTCTAAAAGATATAAAAATTGAGGTTTGTCAAATGATTTTGTGTAGAGGTTGGCACGTTGAAAATATATATTAATTTTAACAACATCAATTAATTGCTTTTCAAAACAGTCACGTATAAAGTGATATTTAATACCGATGTGTTTTGTTTTAGAGTGTTGGACCAGATTTTTGGTGACAATAATCGCAGCAGAATTATCAACAAAGATAAGGGTGTTAGAATTGCAAACCGTTGTCGAGCATTTGCTGTTGAATCCAAATTATTTGTGAACAACAACTTGCAGAAGCAACATATTCAGCTTCACATGTTGATAGAACAATTGATGTCTGCTTCTTACATTGTCAGGTGACAAAATGTCTACCAAAGAACTTATATCCCGCTGATGTTGACTTGTAATTCATCTTGCAACCACCATAGTCCGAGTCTCTATACGCTGTATGCTCAAAGTCATCATCATGAGGATACCACAACCCGAGTGTTGGAGTACCCTTCAAATAACGAAAGATCCTTTAAACTCCAATGAGATGATTTACATTTGGTTTTTCCTGATATTTGGAACATAGAACGTGGCGTACATAATATCAGAACGAGAGGCTATGAGGTACATTAGAGAATCAATCATTCCTTTTTACATGGTGGCATCAACCAGATCACCATTTTCGTCGGGTGCGACGTCATGGTTCGTGGCAAGTGGAGTTCCAGCAACCGTAGCATTCTCCATGTTGAATTGACTCAGGATATCACCTACATATTTGGACTGATGCAGGAAGATTCCTTTTGGTGTCTGATCCACCTGTAAGCTAAGAAAAAACTTCATCTCCCCCATGGCACTCATCTCAAACTGTGCACTCATCTCAAACTCTGCTTTCATTACAGATTCAAATTCTTTAAATATGAACCAGTAGTAGATTGCTGTCCTTTTCTTTGATGAATAACGTGCAGTCAATAACTCCTCTGCGAAAACCATGTTTCACTATGAATTGAGAGTTTCTCATACCAGGCTCTAGGGCCTTGATGGAGCCCATAAAGCACCTTGTCCAGTTTGTAAACTCTATCCTGATGATATGGATCCTCAAAACCTTCGGGTTAACTGATGTAGACTGTTTCACAGATCTCACCATGAAGGAATGCACTTTTCACATCCAGTTGATAAACTTTAATCTTCATGTAGGATGCATAGGCTACAAAGATACGAATTGCTCCCTTCCATGCCACAGGTGGAAACACTTCATTGTAGTCTATGCCTTCGACTTGCTGAAACCCTTGAACCACAAGCCGGGACTTATTTCTAATTATTACCTCTTGGTCATCTTTCTTACATTTCAGCACCCACTTAGTGCCAATGACCTTAGCACCTTTTGGTCTATCCACAAGGGTCCATACTCCTAACTTCTTAAACTGTAGGAGTTCTTCTTGCATAGTACATACCCATGCATTATTGTTTAAGGCTTCACTTACATATTTTGTCTTAAATTGTGATAGAATACATCGATAAGCACCATCATGAAGATATCCTTTTTCCATGACTGAGGCATAATCAGCTGAGTATAGCTGATTTCGTGTCTGCACTCCCGATAGAACATCCCAAATGATGTTTTCCAAGGGATGATGCACATTAATTCAAGATCTGGGAGTGGTGGGAACAACTACTTCGGAGTCCAGATCTTGAATTCCAGGTTCAGTATCTGTAGCTGTTGGAGTATGAGGTTCAGAAGTGTCAGAGGCATCAAGATCTGATGCTTGTGTACTTTCATTGGTGGGAACCTTGTCCTCCTGTTCCATATTTGCAGTCTCAACTACTTCATTATCAGAGGAGGAGTCCTTATGTCAAGCTCTCCCCCTGAAGGACTAGAAGAATCATCTAATGGAACCGATGGTGTTGAGTCTTGTGAAGAAGTTTTTAGAATGTCATACATCATTGTAGCAGATAACTCATCATCAGGATGAGAGGGAGGTAGCTTGAAGAACTTAAAGAATCCATCATAGTCAAAGAAGAAGGAAGGTCCTTTTCTAGCAGGGGGTGGTGTATCTTTGAACATCAACATTGCACCACACTTCTACCTGACCCGTAGAGTTGTTATAAAATCTGTTGTCTGGTATACTGTATTTGAGAAATATTCCTTCTTCTGCCTTCTCACTAAACTTCCTAGTCTGAGTTTTCTTTAGCAACATGCATGCTGCACCAAATGGTTCAAGATACTCCATGTTTGGCTTACGTCACTGGAGAAGTTCATAACATGTTTTACCATGACGTTTGACCACTAGGACTCGATTGAGAGTGTAGCATGCATTTGCCACTTCCTTGTTCCAAAATTGAATAGGCAATTTAGAGTCGGCTAACATCCTTCTTGCTGTCTTTATGAAGCTATGATTCTTTCCAGCAACCCCATTCATCTGTGGAGTGTAGGCAGACGATGTACAATTCCTTTCTCATTACAGAATGCCTCCATCTACCGATTTTTGAACTCTGTCCCTTTGTCTGATCGAATCTGCCTTACTTTCAGCTTGTAGAGTGATTCCAAAGTAGTTACTAGATGTTTGAATGATTCAAAAGTCTCTGATTTTGTATTTTAGAAACATCACCCAAGAAAATCTTGAGTAATCATCATTTACTACAAGGCAGTATAGATCTCCAACAATACTCTTTATGCTTACTAGGCCAAATAGCTCCATGTGTAGAAGCTTAAGAGGAAGATCAATAGAATTAACTTTCTTAGCCTTGTGGGACTTCTTGGTCTATTTCCCTTTCTTACATGCTATGCAAAAATCCGGAAGTTGAAAATTTTTGACAGTTACACCATTCACTAAATCATTTTGTATCAGATGATTCATCTTCCTAGGATTAATATGTCTCATTCTCCTATGCCAAGAGATTGAATCCCTCTCTTTGCCTTTGACAAGAAGCGTTGCATAGTGGTCTCAGTTGTGGAGGCTTTTGATAGATCCAAGACATACAGATCATTATATCTTGAAGCTGACATTAGAACTTCATCCTCCTGGATAACATAATCCTTCTTCAACATGTAGCACTTCTTGTTGTCAAACACAACTTTGAATCCTTTATCACAGATCTGGGAGACTGAAAGCAAGTTGTTCTGTAGTTGTTGAACGTAGTTGACTTTGTCAAACTTCACTTTCTGGTTTCCCACTTCACCTTGAGCAGTGATGTAACCTCCTTTATTCCCAAAAAATGAAACATGTCCCCCTTTAATTGGTTTGACTTTAAAAAGGAGAGACGAATTCCGATCATGTGCCTGGACGCCCCACTATTAATAATCCAGGTATTTGTGATAGCGCTGTAATGGAAACCCTACACATTTAAAGGAATTGATTAGTTCAAGTTTGGGACCCAAGCCTTAACTGGCATGGGTGACCAAGAGGAATCAAACATCATGAATTCAACCCACAATCCTTTAGAGGATGTGGGCATATCTTTCTTCTTCTTGTTCTCATTTTCAGACAGATTACTTGATTTTTCTTTCCATAAACCAGTTCTGTGTAAGGTCTATTTATGATAAACAGACGACTGGCTTACAGTTTGAACTTTAGGTTCACTAACACTCTTAGGAGGAGTATTAGTTCTCATTTTGGAAAAACTTGGTTTTGCATCATAAAGTTCAATTTTCTTTTTAGGCGTATGATAATAGGAACAATTGGGAGAGATATGTCCTCATTTTCCACAATTGTAGCATGATCTTCCTTCTAGAGATTGAAGAAAATTTTTATGTGGTGTTGACTTTGGTAAACGTGTGAGGTGTGTCTGGTTGGGTTTTGTCACATCTCTTTTAGATGTGTCAGCTTCTTTAACATAATTAATTGTTTTAACATTTTGAACATCTTTAACTTTTAGTTTATTTAGATGTTGATGAGTAACACATTTTGTGTTAACTGGATTAGTCATTTTGGGTTCAGAAGTAGACGTGTGTGAACCTGACCTTAAATTAACATTTTCCATTCGATCATCCAAATTTTCAATAGGCATCTTCTCTATTGATTTCAAAGTAGATTTCTTCTGTTTTGTAATGTTTTTCATAGATCTGCCTGTAGAATCGGGATCACTAACCAGAGGAGTGAACACCACATGATCCTTTACTAGGTTATTATTGATTGGTCTACTTTTAGTGTTCAAAAGGACTGCATGTGGTGGTGGAACTACTTTATAACCCAAACCTTCCCCCATTATTTCATTCTTTCACTGAATTTTGAACTATGTGAGAAGAACTAGCCAAACTATGTAGTTTTTGTTTTAAAGATTCAACTTCGACTTCTAAAACTGCTTTTTCCTTTTTCATTTCTTCCAAGGAATTTAAATAAAACTTTATATCATTTGATTGATTCAAAGTAACAACCTTGGTTTCCCTTAGTTTCTTGAGCAAAATTTCTATTTTTTCTTTGAAACTACACTCATTTTGTTTTAAAATACGATTAGCCTCAGTGAAGAGTTGTAAATCATTTACATAGTTATCATTATGTTCTAATAGCCTAACAAATTTTAGATCAATGCTTTCCCTAAAATTTTCACATTCAGAACAATTTTGTTTTTCAAATAATTGGTCTGTGGAACTTACCTGTGAAGAATCAGACGAATCAGCTATTAACACAGTGTTTGACTCTTCAGTTACTGGAGATTCTGACTGCGAAGCACTAAGCTCTTCACTAACCAGATGATCAACAACTTTCATAGCTTCTTAAGTATATGACATTACTTGCTCAGCTATGATCTCACCTTCACTAGCAAATCCATCATCCAATACATCAACAAAGGTAATGTTTGATTCCCTAGGAGAAACAAATCGGAAGGACTAGTCTTGTCCTTCATCACCATGAGCAGTCAGAGCCTTTGTATCTTTACTTGAACAAGTAGTAGCAATCATGTCTTTGTCTTGACAGTTGAATGTAGGAAATGGGTTTCCATTTCTAGTTTTCTTGGGCTTTATACATTCAAGTTTAAAGTGCCATTATTCACCACAATTGAAACACGTGACTATGGTTTTGTCAAAACCAAAAGTCGTATCTTTAGTGACAACTAGATTTTGTCCCGTCTTTTTGACAAACTTCTTTGCTCTTTTGACTGCACTCACCAAGGCCACATTATGTCCATTCTTTCTAGCTCATTTTCATGAACTTGCTCGTAATCCTCATCTGCAGGATGACAATTTCCAATCTTACGAGCAACTAAACCATCATAAGATTGTACAACAGCTGCTAAAGATCCATGTGTTCCTTAACAACTTCCACAGTGACATTACTGAGATTCTCGGTCTTCAACTTTGTAGTATTTGCCTCAGGAACTATGTATTGGGTTCCGAATGACCCTAATGTTTTAGTTCCTGAAACAGTAGTTTGTGGAGGAGTAGAGGAACTTGAAACGAACGTTGTTTGTAACGGTGCTTCTGAAACAGCTGGAGTGGTAACTGAGTTGTAAAGTGAAGGATTCTAAATGTAGGATCATTTCTTCGACTTGTACTTCATTCGCAGTTCTTCCTCCCTTAACTTCAAGATGAAATCATTTATGTCTAACGTCGCAAGAATATCGTTTTGTCTCAGATTAGACACAAATGAATCCCATTTATCAGGCAAACCATCAGCAAAGCTTGAAACTTTATCTTCCATAGATGTTGTCACACCATGAGTGTGCAACTGACTCATCAGATGATAGAATATGTCAATAATATCATCCAAGCTCTTATTTCCTATCAAAGAGAAATTATCAAATTCCTTTTTGAGAGCTTTAGCCTTCAGTGCTTTAAGAGTTACGTTTACATCATATCTCTTTTCCAATGCCTCCTATAACTTTTTAGCCTGCTTGTTCTCAAAGAACTAATGAAAGATGTCCATAGTTATCGACTGAGTCAACAAGGCATATACTTTCTTTTCAACATTAAACAGAGTCTTCTGAGCTTCACTCATTCCTGCCAAAGTCAATTTGACTCCATTAGCACTGACTGGTACCGTATAACCATTCTCAATGGATGTCCAAAGATTTGGGTCAACTCCATTTAAATAGATTTCAAACCGCTATTTCCACTGTGGATATTCATCTAACGTTAACAACTTTGGTGGTTTATTATAATTTTAATCTCATTCTCCAGAAGTAGAAGGTTCTGGATGCGGGAGTCCTTTTTGAAAGTAAATGCAACATATTGGTCTTCCATTGCTTTAAACTTGGTATTTTTTGAACATGACATGTTCCGGATGCGGGAGTCCTTTGGTGTAAAGGAGCTATGAGTATGGATCACTCGTGTGAATGAAGGAAGCGAATGAACTCAATCGTGCGATTGGATTTAGTCGTGCGTATGAATAAGACGATTGGAATCAAACAACTGGAGTTGTTCAGTCGTGTGAATTAGGGATACGACTGAGTTCACTCGTGCAAATGGAGTATACGATTGAGTTCAATCGTACGGATGAACCAATCGTGCGACAGAAGGCTGCCATGTTTGTAAAATCAAATATTGTGACACTTTGACACAAAATACGAGTTCCTTAGGAACCCTAATCTTCTGTATAATGAAAAAACTGAACTTTAATGCATGCAAACATCGAAAACACCTTTTGAAGCAAAGTGGTGGCTCTTTTGATTGAAAACGTGAGTTTTAACACCAAAATTAATCGAATCCACACAAAATAACGAGCCAAACCTCTGATACCACTTGTTAGGACCGTTTTTATATGGAGTACTAATGGATTCTACATGAGACCAGATCAAATAGTGTGGAATCCTATTTGATTGGCGATCCAATCAGTGAGAACGATAACCCGATCAATATAGCAATGAACTAAACGTTAAGAATGAGTATGGATCGATCAAGATTGAACTATGAAGTTGAAATGGGCATTCTGGACGCTCTGGACGGCTAGGGTTTATGTATATTCGAAGTATCTCGCAAAGTGTTTTGTTTTTCCATGAATTAAGTGGTATTTATAGGTTTGTAGTTTCCATTCGTACAACTGAACTATTAACATGGTTCAGTCGTGCGACTGACTCATGCGATTGATCCATACGTACGACTGAAGATTCAGTCGTGCGACTGAGTCAAGTTTATGTCTTAATCGTACGACTGATCCAGTCTTCTGGTTTAGTCGTGCGACTGGTCCGTAAGCATGATGTATTCATATGTATGGTCCATTAGCATGAATTATCACTCGACTAGGTTGATCTCATTTCTCAATCATTATTGACTTAGAATTGTGTACAACAACCTCAAACCTATATATGAAGTTCATACATATGAAATAATCAAAGATAAGTAAACATCAAACACATATCATATTTCATCGCATCATCACATTACATATATGTAAGACATGAATGACTTTTACATTTAAGCACATAAACTAGGAACAAATGTATCAACAATGGGGAACACTTAGGCGCATGGGGAACTACCAGGCACATGGGCACTATTGGGGCGCATGAGAAACACTTAGCCAATCTATAGGCACATGGGCACTATGCAGGAACATGAGTGCCTAGGTGCATGGGAATCCTGAGCGTCTGAACACTTAGTCAATTTCAGCCTATCTAGGTGCATGGGTACTATTTGGGTGCATGAGGTTCTGGGCGCACGGGAACACTTGGGCAGTTATTTCGGTTGGGCGCATGGTCCACTGTTTAGGCGCATGTTCTAAGCTTAAACTATATGTTCTAAGCCATATAAACACAATCATAACATCATTATACATAAAAATTGCCCAAAAACAAACCCCACCCATTAACACATGCAGAAACACACATACGCGTATAAAACCCAACTTTATAAAAACATTCAAAGATTCATTTCCAGCCCCAAATCTATTTAAAACAAGTAATAAGGGGGTTCTAGAAGTCACCTTAACAGCCTTTGGTTATGACTTCTTCAAAAACCGTTTGCAATGGAGTTCCACCACCTAGAAACCCATCAAATACACACCAGAACACATACAAACATACATAAGCATATAACCAAGGCCAAGGCCAGTTAAGAACATCTTACAACCATGAATTCTTACCTTGAATTCAAACTTCTTCTTCCTGTTCTTCAAACCCTGAATGCTTTCTGCTCTTTTCTTTTCTCTCTCTAAAAATATCCGAAGATATGTGTGAAGAGAGGGTGATGGGCGGCCATGCCACCATTATCACCAACTTTGTAAAGACTTATCTTTTTGACACTTTTTACCCCTTAACTTGGGTAATATATCTTTCCTTTCTTTTTCTTCACTTTATTTTTTTGGAGTCTTCTAAAAACATTACTAGGTGTTATAGCTCCAGGTTAGTACTATCGTACAAGAAAGGAGATCATCACTCCAGCTCAGTACTTCCATACAACATAGGAGATTAGCACGAACACAAGACACATAAATACACCAAACATGGCTCAAAGATATGGCTTATATGAATTGTATCATGGTGGGTGAAAGATCAATTCTCAATCCAGTTTTTGTTGGGACTTAGTTTTCGTGCAGGCCAAAATGATTACGTAAATCCAGACATCTTTAAGCATATATTTTAATTTAAATCATTACGTTCTTGTTTACTTTATTCTTCAGGCTGAGTCTACCAAGTATATCATTAAAAAAAACTGTTTGTTTCTCTTTTTTTGCAATTAAAAATAAGACATGAACCAAATAACAACATCAATTACTATCATTTCTCGTTTTATAAACGCAAGTCTTGCAAAAACAAGCATGTCAAGAAGATATACAATTATTTCCCAGTAATCTCGAATCAGGTTCCCAATACTCTTTTCATTTTTTTATTTACTATACTCTCTGTAAGGATTCATATAAGGCAGATGCAACCCAAAACATCCAAAGTCTCTCCTGCATGCATGCATGCATAAGTGTACTGAAGTAGAATGCTTCGGAAGTTGCACACTCTACCTTAGAAAACATTCTAAGTGTGAAATCTTCCGAATCCAAGACCAATATCTTTCGAAGCCAAACATGAAGTCTTCTGAAGCTTCAAAGACAAAGTCTTCTGAAGTCAACACTTGAAGACATATTTCTTTCGAAGAAATTTGAATACATGCTTTATTTGATATACCTTTTCCATAAAGTTGGACCCCTTTCCGCTGCAACTCTGATAAGACACCAACTTTACATTAGTCAGTGAAAGGTCCATTCTTTTGGTAAGTGTACATTGAGGTCTTGAGTCTATTTTTTATATTTTATGTAACTTTATCCTTTTTGTAATATATTAGGATGTGAGCTTTGGCATGTCATAGTCACTAGTCCAAAGGCAATCTGGCTTGTGACTCTACATTGATTTTGTTGTCTAGATCATGTATCCAACTGGCCTTCAAAGTGTGGTTGAATGTAGGATGTAGTATAAAGTATCTCTAGTCTTTTGTATCTAAATGCTTTGTAAACACTTGTAAGGTACTAAAGAGAAATATACAACATTCTTGAAAACCAAATCCTTGTGTTGTTTGTTCTTGTTTAGTCTTTTGATTACTTGTGTTTCTTAGTCTTCTTTGCAACTGGTTTCTAGTTCCCCATATGATCAGTTTAATGTTATCGCATACTCTTTTTTTGTGTTATTATGTTGTAAGTAACCACCCTTAAACGGTCCTACAATTGGTATCAGAGCATTCCTGGCTCTTAACAGTAAGATCTCACCATCTTAAGATCCCTCTCACACACATAAAATACTTAACATCTCAAATGACAGCTATCTTTAAAGCTAATATAGAAACTAAAACCATGAAAAAGTACCCATTGATCGCTCTTGAAGAATTTAACACTTGGTGCCAAAGAATGGAAGGCTTTATCATGTCTCTAGACTTAAGAATGTGGGAATCTGTTGTCTCTACATCTTACATACCAAGCACCTCTTCAGCTACTGCTGGAGGTGGTATGATCCCAAAGGCTGGGGCTGACTACTCTAATGAAGATAGAAAGAGAGTAGATATTGATCAAAAGACCATGACAACCCTTCAGACTGATCTTCCAAACTCTGTGTATAGAGGTTTCAAGAAATGCAAAACAGCTAAACACTTGTGGGATGCATTGAAACTAATGTATGAGGGTGTTTCTGAAGCCAAGGAGAGCAAGAAGGATCTTCTGAACCAGTAGTTTGAAAACTTCCCCTTTAAGATAGGTGAAACCATGACTCAACAATACTTTAGGTATGTTGAGATTATGGACAATCTAGTGGATGTTAGAGTGACTTTTGAAAACAGGGACATTGTAAGGACTTTCATGTCCTCTCTTCCTAGGAATTAGACATATTATTGTGTTGTTATCAAGAGGACTGAGAACCTTAAGACTCTAACTTTGACTGCGTTGTATGGTATTCTCAATGGATACTAGATGGAGATGAACATGCAAGGTTCATCTGGTAACTCCAGCAATCAAATGAGTTCAGCCTTGCATATGGTTGAAATGGATAGCATAGAACCTCAGCATCATCTTATATGCTACTCTGACAACTCATAAAAGGATCCTTTTATCACCTTCCCAGAGACACCAAGAGAAAACTACATTCAAGGAAGCCCATTTCAAGAGGCAAGTTCTTCACACGCCTTTATGTCATCTGATGAAAGTTTTGGCAATTTTCTCTTCACCCTTAAAGACCTGGACTATATCTATCCAGATGATCTGGAGTACATGGAAATAGTCCAGCAGATGAATTTTCTCACTTATAGAGTCAAGAAGTTCTACAAGAGGGCAGGAAGGAAGTTTCCCAGCATTACAGCCAGTGGAAAGTTTGGGCTGGATAAAAGCAAGTCAAGTGTTACAACTGTAACTTGATGGGCCACTTTGCTAGGGAGTGCAAGGCATCAAGAACAAATGGTGGTGAAGCACAATCCAGACCAAACTACACTGATAAAGCCACCCTGAATGAGAAGCCAAAGCAGCAAACTACAGTTGCTTTTAAAGAAGGAGACTTTGACTGGATCTTTAATAGGGAAGATGCATCTCCAAACCAAGCATTGATGGCTGACCATGATGAAGCAAAGGTATTAGAACATCTCTGTACACCTGAATGTATTGCTAAAGTTAATAGATACAGGCCCTACAACTTAGAGATGAGATCTGATCTCGAGTCTTTGAATATCTTAAAATCTGTTTTCAAAAAGGCTAAAAATGATTATAAGTTAAAGATAGAGGACTTAAAGAAAACCGTTTCAGTTATTAAACATGAACATACCAATTATAGGACTCAAATCAAAGATCTCATAACCAAGTTGATTGAATGCTAGGCTGAGCTTGTGATCAGCAAAGCCAAGGTAGAAAAATGTGTTCTTGAAGAATAGAGCTTCAAGAACATCATATCTTTATCCTTGCCTGCAAAAGTTTGTTATTAGAACAAGCAGGGAGTGGGATCTAGTGAGATAGCTCCTCCACACACAATCTTGTCTATAAGATCTTCCAGGTGTGGAACTTGTGAGGATGAGCTTCCTCTCATAGATCCCTTGACTGAAGAGGATGAAGAAGTGATAGTGAAGAATGATTTTGAGAAGAGTGAAGAAGGGATTATAAGAAGGGTCACTATCCTTCTGAGGAGAGTAAAAAGACTGTGATGACCAAGTCTATAAGGAAGAACTTGATCAGAAAAAGCAAGAGAAAAGAAAAGAAGGCTCAAGAGATCAATGCCACTTTTGACTCTAAGCAGAAACAAGTCTTTATCTCTGCAGGGTTTGAAGTGGTTAAGACTGAAGACATCAATCTAAACTCTAGTACCAAGAGTTCTTGTTCATGTTTAAATCATCTTAGTAACAAGAAGAAGGCTAATTAGCTGTGTACCACTGCTACACAGCCTAAAACATCTAACTTCAAGAACAGTTTTCACCCTATAAGGACTGTCTCAGCATCTACAAAGATGAAGGTGGAGAGGGAAAGTGATCAAAATCAACCTTGTTCTAAAAAAAAGGCTCTTAGGAAGAAGAAGATGGAGTGTGTTATGTGTGAGAGTACTTCTCATCTTGCTAAGGATTGTCAATACAATCCAAGAGGTACTCTTCATATGACCATGGAAGAGACTTTTAAGAGTTCCAAGAAGAAACTAGCTTCAGAAGGAAAATCTGTTTCCTTCGAAAGCTCCAAAATGAAGAAGAAGGCAAGTGGAAAATTGTCTTTGAAAGAAAATTTTGTTTTGGAAGAAAGGAATAATTCTGAAGCACTGAAGTCTGCTGCAATGCTAGGATCTTCCAAAGGTCCAGTCATCAAAACTTCCGAAGTTATCAAAGCATTCGAAGTGTTGAAGGTCAAGTCCAAACTTCCAAAGGTGGTGTGGAAGACAAAGAAAGACCAAATGATTGAAAGTTCTCCATTAACAACAAAAAAAGATCCTCAAATCACAACTATAGGATCTATTATTGTTTCATTACCTTCTACTGCTATTGATGAGCCCAATACCAAAAAGGCTTGGGGTTTCCAAATGTAACTAATTATTTTCTTTATGCAGGAACATCTCCAGATAAACAAGAATGTCTGGATTATTGATAGTGGCTGTTCGAGGCACATGATAGGCAATAGGTCACTACTTCAAAATTTTGAAAGAATTGATGGAGGTTCAGTTGCTTTTGGAGGAGATGAAGGTGGTTACATTTCTGGAAGGGGCAAGGTCACAAATAGTAAGATCAACATTGAGAAGGTAAACTTTGTTAAGGAGCTTGGTTACAATCTTTTAAGTGTATCTCAATTTTGTTATCAGATTCATAACATGCTCTTCACTGAGCATGAGTGCATTGTTCTCAAGCCTGGGGTGGTCATTCCTCATGAGCATATCCTGCTCAGAGTCCCCAGGAGAGGAATCATGTACAGGATGGATTTGCAAGAAACGTCTCCTTCAGGAGAAGTTTCATGCTTTCTATCTAAAACAAATAGTGATAAGTTTTTCCTGTGGCATAAAATGCCATGTAAACTTTTAAAACATGAATAAAGTTATTAAGAATGATTTGGAAACTGGAATGCCAAAGAAAGAGTTTACAAGTGATAACCATTGTATAGCATGCCAGAAAGGGAAACAACACAAGGTATCATACAAGCCATAGGAAAGAAACTCCATCACTAATCCCCTACACTTGTTACATATGGATCTCTTTGGCCCCACTAGTGTAACAAGTCTAGGAAGGACCTCTTATTGTTTAGTGATCACAGATGACTTTACAAGATTCACTTGGGTCTTCTTCCTTAGAACTAATGATGAGACTCCTGAGGTTCTAAAGAATTTCATCTTAAAGATTAAGAATCAATGTGATCTCAAGGTCAAGACCATAAGATATAATCAAGGAATTGAATTTAAGAACCAAATCCTTGATACATTTTGTGATGAAAACGGTATTACATGATAATATAGTGCTCCTAGGACTTCTTAACAAAATGGTGTTGCAAAGAGGAGAAACAGGACACTGATTGAAGCTGCAAGAACTATGTTGTTTGACTCTAAGCTGCCCATCACCTTCTGCGCAAAGGTAGTCAACACTACCTGCTATGTGCAAAACAAGGTTTTAATGGTTAAGACTAATGGCAAGACTCCTTATGAACTTTGGCACAAGGGAAAACCTTTCATTGGTTTTCTCAGGTCATTTGAATGTCCTTACACTATCTTGAATACCAAAGATGAAGCTGCCAAGTTTGCTATGAAATCTGATGATGGACACTTCATTGGATACTCTTCTCAAGCTAAAACTTATAGAGTATACAATCTCAAAACCATAATTATTAAAGAGTCAGCCAATGTGACTTTCAATAAACACACACCTAGTGTAGCTGGTTCTCGCCCTAATTGGTTATTTGATCTTGATTTAGTTACCAATTGTTTTAACAAATCTTGTGAGAATGTTTTAGGATCTACTGATATTTTACCTCTAGGTGATCCTGATCCAAGATTTAAGCTGAGAAGACCTTCAAGCTATACGTCTTCAGCTCCAGTTGTAACTAATTCTTCAAATGAAGTTTCAATCAGCACAACAATGACAAATTCAGCCGATACATCTAAGATGCCTTCAAATTCTAGCTTAGAGGCTCAACAACCAGATGAAGAAGCTTCAAATGTAGAAGATAATGGTGGTGGTGATAGTGATCAAGAATTTCTTGAGGCTGACAACCACTCCATAGAAGACAACATCAATGATGTCACACACTGATTGGATCAAGTCTCACTTGATAAGTGTGCTGATGTGGTGGGAGAAGGATCAATTCCAGATCCAAATTTCTCTAATCTAGATCTCCCTTAGAAACTTGTTGTGATCCCTCATCTAAGGATCCATAAGTCTCATCCCACCTCAAACATCATTGGAGATATTGACTCAAGGGTAAGAACAAGATGACAAACCCATGATGCAAATGTTTGTCTTCACTCTTGTTTCTTATCTCAGATAGAGCCTAAGAATATTGATAAGGCTCTGAAAGATGGAAGTTGAGTTAAAGCTATGCAAGAGGACCTACTTCAATTCAAATATGTCCTCTTCCTCATGAGAAGACTACTATAGGAACCAAATGGGTGTCTAGGAATACGAAGGATGATATAGGACTTGTCATCAAAAACAAATCTAGACTAGTTGTTCAAGGGTGCATACAAGAAGAAGGAATTGACTACACTGATGTCTTTGCTCCTATAGCAAGACTAGAAGCTATTAGGATATTCTTGGCATTTGGTGCATCTAAGAACTTCAAGGTCTATCAACTTCATGTCAAGTGCGCTTTTCTGTATGGGGTGATTGAGGAAGAGTTGTATGTCAAACAACCATATGGTTTTGTAGATCCTAATCATCCTGATTATGTCTGCAAGCTTGATAAGGCTCTTTATAGGCTGCACCAAGCACCAAGTAAGTGGTATGAGACTCTATCTTAGCATCTCTAAAAACATGGATACAGAATTGGTACTATAGACAGAACGCTATTCATCAAAGGACAAGGAAATGACTTGATGCTAGTTCAAGTATATGTAGATGACATCATCTTTAGTTCAATTAATCCAAGGCTTTGCAAGGACTTTGAGAAGGTGATGAAGGACAGATTTGAAATGACTGCCATGGGGGAACTCAATTTCTTTCTAGGAATTCAAGTGAAGCAAGTTAATGATGGCATCTTTATAAGTCAGTCAAAGTATGTTCATGACATAATCAAGAGATTCAACATGACTGATTGTAAGATTGCTAAGACACCCATAGCAAGAAACGACTCCCTTGGGCCTGATCAAGAGGGGGAGTGTGTGGATGAGCACCTTCACAGGGCTATGATTAGGTCTCTTATGTATCTTATAGCTAGCAGCCTAATATCATGTTTACCACATGCATTTGTGCAAGATATCAAGCCAACCCTAAGATGTCACATCTTATTATTGTCAAGAGAATTCTAAGATACCTTAAAGGTGCCTCAACACTTGGCCTTTGGTATCCCACGAATTCTGAATTTAATCTTTATGCATATATAGATAGTGACTATGGTGGCTGTAACATGACTGCAAAGTCTACATCAAGGGGATGTTAGTTTCTTGGTGGAAGGGTTGACTCATGGGAATGCAAGAAACAATCATGTGTCTTTGCATCAACTGTTGAAGCTGAATACATTGTTGCTACAAGCTGCTTTACTCAAGTGCTTTGGATTCAAAATCAGATGCTTGACTATGGATTAAACTTCAAGGAGACTCCTATTCATATAGACAACAATAGTGCTATCTCTATCATAGAGAATCAGGTGCAGCACTCAAGAACAAAACACATCAATATCAGGTATCATTTGATTAGAGATAACTTTGAAAAGGGATTAATGAAACTAGTCAAGGTTAACACAGATGAATAATATACTGATCTGTTCGCCAAAGCCTTTGATGAGCATAGATTTAAGTATCTTATATCAGCTATTGGGATGATTAACCTTGAGTAGCTTTTTGTTAAAACTAATTCATACTATTTCTTAAAATCCGTGTGTCCTAAGTTGTCTATTTTATCACCTTCATAAGCTCTTATTTTCTCTAGATGAAAATATTTTTAGAAGACTTTCCTTAGAATTTTGAAAATCTTGATCTTATAAATCCTTCGGAAGATATAGTTTTATCTTTGGAAGAAACTTATGCCTTTAAAACAAATTACTGCCTAAGTAAATTGCATTCAAAAGAAATTTCTAAAATCTCTTCCGAAGCTTAAATCCTCTCTTAAGCAGTTATATGTTTTCAAGGACAATTTTCTTCCGAAGCAAATCAACTCTCGGAAGCTTTGTTCTTTTTGAATAAAACATCCAAGTTTTAATTCTCTTCCAAAGCAAAAAAATTTCAAAACTCTTAGGAAATTCTTCCAAAGTCATTTTGGCAAAGAAAGCTTTTTCATTTAAACTTCTGATGACAAATTACCTTCGAAAGCTTTTCGACTTCCAAGAAAACTAATTTTTGAGCAAAAAGCAAACTACATTTTAGAGGTGGGACCGACATCCGGATTTCAAAGTTTATCCTCTTTCATTAACTTTGTCTTAAATCCTTTTCACATATAAACCCAATGGTTCCCCCTCTTTTTTATCATCTTCATCTTCCTCCAAACCTAAATTCCCAAACACCTCTCTGCAACCGCCTTTGTTCTTACTTTCCTTCACCTTTAAGCTTTCTCAAATGGCCAACATGAATAGAAGAAATTAAATGATTTGTCCATGTAGTTACACAAGCAACACAATCAGGTTGCTCTGTTGCACTCTGAGAAAGATTCACATTTCTTAGAGGTTTGTCAATTCTTGGATTTGTCAAACTACTCCACATACCTTACCATTGATCCTGTTCTTTATAAGGATCATCTTCTTGAATTCTAGAAGACCTATCAAGAGGTCATCCAAGATGGGGAGAAGGCACTGTCTGCTACAGTGCAGGGGAGGACAATCTTCATCACTACAGCTATTATAAACACTCATCTTTAGCTGGATTATATGGAAGGTGAGCTTTCCTTTCCTAAAGAAGCTGTCAACCGATCCTTCCAGCAGATGGTCTATGAGGGGAATTTCTTTGTAAAGACATTCAAAAAAGGGAAAGTCTTATGCCAGTGAAAGTACCTACTACATGTAGTCATCCACAACTTGTCCAACAAGCATTGGGATTAGGACTAGTTCCTGAAGATCTCTCATTCATAGTGCATAGGTTGATTCAGGGGGTCAAGTTCATGTATTCTTAATTTGTTTATACAAACTTTCTTGCTAACTTTTACTCCTTAGAATATTATATGTTTCTTAAATATGTTCAACACATTCTTAACTGTGAACTGGACTTACAGTTAAGGGAAACGGATAATCTTCTTAAATTGGGACAGATGAAGCCTAACATCTTTAAGATCTTGAAGAAGCCAACTAATAGTTTCTCTGGGGTAGAAACAGCCCATGTCCCAAAAATGTTAGAGCTCATTGCTCAAGGTGACAACTTAGCAACACAAGCTAGTGTTGAACCCACACCTTCTACCTCTCAACCATTCAAAAGGCCACCATAAGTCACCCTTACCTATCAGAGAATATCCAAATGAACCTCTGCACAAGCTATTCAGTCTGTGTAGGCCCCCGTATTACTACCCACACAGGAGGAAGTGGAAACTAAAGCTCCTACTTCTCTTGAGGAGCAAACCAATCCAATTATTTCAACTATCAGTCCTGAGGTTCCTCATGTTCAAACTGATAAGCTCATAAGCCCAACAGCCTTAAGCCTTCACTCTGAGTCTCAACACTCAAGTGAACAACCTTTAGGGGAAAGTTACCATCCCCAGCCTCTAGATCTCAACCAACCGATACCCAACCTTGACTTCTATGATGATGAAGACTTGGGGTTTAGTGAGTATTATGAGTCTCTCAACTCTTCCCCCACTCAAGGAGAGATGAGTACTCCTGACTCCCCCTTGTCTGGCCTACATCATCTACCTACTACTGAGGTGGATCTCCCTGAACCTGTTCAGAAGGTCCATATGGAAGAGGCTCTCACTTCTGCAAGTGATTACATTGTTAAGACCTCAAGCATGGCAACTCATCCCACTGATACTTCATCTGATGTAATCAGTGAGTAGAACAAAACCAACAACCAAGAACATCATGCTGGTGGTGAGATTAAGGACTTCCGTCTAATTCTTTCATCCCCCAATGAGTCTTCTGATGAGGAGGAGGAGAATTTGAGACTAAATGTTCAAAAACATTCAAAAACATGCACCTATCTAGTCTCTAAGGTTAGTCACTTGGAATCTCAGGTGACTACGTTAAAAAACTAGGTCAATGATAAGCAACTTTAGATATCTTATCTCAAGGAAAAACTTGCTGGGAGACCTTTAAGAAGAGCTCAACCAGGAACACAACAACTTGTGGATGTGATTGATCTAACTCCTAGCTCATCTATGCAAGAGGGTGATGATACCAAAAGGGGGAAGAAAGTCATTACAGCCACAAAACATGGGAGTTCATCACAGAGCATGGACTTTGAGGACTCACCATCCTTACTTGCAACTTTTAATGCTCAATAACTTCCTCAAGTTCACATTGATGTGGACTTAATAGACTCTCTCATTCAGAGTCTCTTTGAGGAAGGTATACCAAGGGCAGTGTAATCTTCACCATAAGGAACTTCAAACTACATCATAGGGTGGATGTATGATGCAAATAGAAGAGCCCTTATTCTTCAAGAGTTCAAGGGTAGCAAGAAGTCTTAAATTTTTAGACTTTGAACTACTATGAAGGTCTTGACCTTATCAACATGCCACTTGTCAATCCAAACCAATCTTGACAAGTTGACAGCATTGCTTAAGGGATTCAATAAAGGATTACTGAAGTGTTAAGTATCAGAAGGATGCTAAGGCAACCAGGCATTGTCATTGGTGAAATGATTATTGAGGCAGAACCTAAGATTAGTTTCAAAAGGGAAACCTTGACTGAAGTCCCAGTGATAGAACCTGAGGGCACTGTGTCACCTACAATCAAAATTCGATTCTCTTGATGAGGCACGTGCTGGTGAAGGTGCATCTCAACCTCTCTCTGCCCAGATCTTGGAAGCTACACCAAGCAATAAAGGCCAAAGCTCTCTCCATCCAGTGTCACCTAGGTCTATGCGTGACAAGGGGAAAATGGTTCCAACCCCTAAGGAGATTGAGGAGGAGGAGAAGAGTGAGAGAGGAAAAGGAAGCTAAGGGGAGAAAGTTCCTCTACTGGGTCTGCTGGCTTCATGGAAGCTACAATCAGGGCTGCCCTCAGGCCAAACACTCAAGATGATAAGTTGTAGGAAGTCAGGATAAACTACTTATAGACCAGAAACTATGATATTGATAATATTATCTCCCTCCCCTTAGAAGAATTGAATGAACTGGTTGACATGGAAATATCAAAGGAAAGAAGGGAGGAAGAGGATGCAAGATTGCTTCTTAAATTCAAAGAAGAGAGAAGATAGAAAAGACTCTACAAGCATGTGCCTACCCTCTCCCCAGTTCAAGAAAGTCATGTACAAGTGGATGTGGCTTCACAAGAATCTTAGGCAGACAAAGAAACTGTAAGGATTCATATAAGGTTGATGCAACCCAAAACATTGAAAGTCTCTTCTGCATTCATGCATAAGTGTACTAAAATAAAATGCTTTGAAATTTCACACTCTACCTTAGAAAACATTCTAAGTGTGAAATCTTCTGAAGCCAAGACCAATATCTTTCGAAACCAAACATGAAGTCTTCCAAAGCTTCAAAGACAAAGTTTCCCAAAACCAGAACTTGAAGACAAATTTCTTCCGAAGACTTTTGAATACATGCTTTATTTGATGTAGCTTTTCCATAAAGTTGGACCCCTTTCCTCTACAACTCTGATAAGACACCAACTTTACATACGTTGGTGAAAGGTCCATGCTTTTGGTAACCCTACATTGAGGTCTTGAGTCTGTTTCTTTTTACTTTATGTACATTTATCCTTTTTTGTAATATATTAGGATGTGAGCTATGGAATGTCATAGTCACTAGTCAAAAGGCAATCTGCATTTTGACTCTATATTGATTTTGTTATTGTCTAGATCATGTAACCAGTTGACCTTCAAAGTATGGTCGGATGTAGTATGTAGTATAATGTATCTCTGGTCCTTTGTCTTTAAGAAAATGCTTTGTAAACACTTGTAAGGAACTAGAGAGTAATATACAACATTCTTGAAAACCAAACACTTGTGTTGTTTGTTATTGTTTTGTCTCTTGATTACTTGTGTTTCATGGTCTTTATTGCAACTGGTTTCTAGTTCTCCATTTGATCTGTTAAGCGTTATTGCATACTCTCCTTATTATGTTGTTGTGTTGTAAGTGACCACCCTTAAACCTATTTTTGCATACTCTCCTTTTTTTTTATTTCACGAGAATTAGACGGGAAACCCAGATAGCAATAAACCAATTTGGATTTATGCCAGGACGCTCTACGACAGAAGCCATACACGTCATAAGAAGGATAATGGAGAAATATAGAGAAAAGAAAAGGGACCTCCATATGGTATTCATCGACCTGGAAAAGGCCTATGACAGTGTACCGCGACAACTAATTTGGGAAACTCTACGACTTAGAGGGGTACCAGAGAGGTATATCAAATTA
>BJCO01361786.1:0-32061 GCA_018326465.1 Flaveria floridana | reverse complement strand
TCTCCATATTTTCGACTTCCCCTTCTGCCTATATGTCTATGTGGTGTGGAAATAAACCAGTTTTATGTGTCTTGAGTGACTCGGTTGTTGTTGGTTCATATTAGTTTTGTGGTTTTAATTGCAATTAAAGTAGTGGGATTGAAATTAGGGTCTTAAGGTTTGGTTGTTTTGTTATATGAAGCATAGTAAAACTGATCTTTAAGAACAGATCATCAGACCTGTAGTTGTAATTTCAAAAAAAAAAAGGTACCCTACGTCTACAATTTCTTAAACCTATACAAAATATTTGGAAGCTTTCACAAAGGAATATGTTTAAAGTGAGTCGTTGAGGACTTGAGGTTTTGAGTAGTTGAGAAACTTGGTTAGGTTATATGTGAAAGTCTTGCTGTATACAAAATCTTAGAAAACTGATGGAGTTCTACATACCTTTTGTGGTAGGTTGTTGATTATAAAAAGTTTAGTTTAGATTTCATAATTTGGCCGTTGACTTTATACCTGCAATTCACACATGTATACACCAAGATTCTTTGCTAAATATAATGAACTTGACAGTGGAATATTACATACCTTTCAAACCCTCATGTTGTGTAGGCTTTCTTAATATCAGTAGGACGAGCTCATAAAATGATATAAATTGAATGGATTTACGCAATCCACACATCAAAGCAAATTTAGATAATCTTAGGAAATGTACATTCCAATCCAAGATTTTACATATAACATACTTTATGTCTAGTGTAATTCATACATCAAAATAAGTTTAAGTAATGACATTTTTCATGATGAACTTACATGAGTTTACTAGATCATATTGTTCACTTAAATGCCATAGTTGACCAAACTTAACCTTATATTATGAGCACCATTGGAAACACTTGCACTTGCAACAGGTCAAAATAACCAGTAACCAATATGGGTCGAAACGACCCACGTATACTTTATAAGGTCATAATAACCAGTACGTGATTTAAATAATTAGATAAAAATACTCTCACTAATTACAGTCAGTTAAGACTATACACAATAGATTGGGTCAATCAAATACTCCTGTACAATCGAATTACATAACTTCATTATTATGGATCTACAATACAAAACACTTAATATAAAGTAAATGCTCGGTTATTAACTTCCTAAGCTAAGGCAAGATCACTTCATTGATGTGATCTTAACAAATAGTAGAGCTTTGCATCAACATAACCTTCATTCATTTGTAGCAGAAGCAATATGTAAAATAAATGAAGCATGCAGCCGCCACAGCTACTTGATTACCGTTTCCTTCTGCCATCACCGTCGTTTAGGCAGCCGCTTCATCATGAGACGGAGTTGGAGTAGTGGCGGTGGTTATGTTGTTGTGGTAGCTACCTCTGAAGATAAGAACTGAAATCACTTACATCTGCAAAACCGTCATCATGGCCGCCGATCTATGGCGGCTTCTCAATATGTCAATCCAAGGAAACGCCGTAACATTCTATCGGGAGATAGTCGCCGGTGGCGGCATGAGCACGGGACCAACCAATACCATCCGTACGACCACCAAAGCCGATGGTCGGGTAAATGTACGCGTCAACAATATACTTAAGGTAAAACCACCAAAATTCACTGTGTAAATGTAATATCTTACCGTTAGGATGACCAAAAAATAAACCTTCATCCATACTCCTACTTATTACAACAAAAAAAATTCAGGATTTCTTACTTTCAGTCCTCTCTAATATAGCTATAACTTATACATTAGCAAATAAAACTGCCTAAACTCAACTCTTACAACATCTTCCACTTCTGTCCTTAGGTCCATCCCCAGGTTGCTTCAGACTAACCAAATACAAATATTAACTTCTGGTAAAACTGTTTTCCTACAACACATTCATATTAAATTAAACCTTAATAACCCTTATATTTGCTGATAATTGTAATTTTCTTTGGTATGAAATTTGAATAACCATTAATTATATTTATCACTTGCATTTCAAAAGAGTTAGCATAACTGATATTATTATATTGGCTAACATTCACTGCCAC
Source organism: Flaveria floridana (assembly GCA_018326465.1). Classification (NCBI taxonomy): domain Eukaryota; kingdom Viridiplantae; phylum Streptophyta; class Magnoliopsida; order Asterales; family Asteraceae; genus Flaveria; species Flaveria floridana. Next base: position 30,039 of record BJCO01361786.1, on the reverse strand, counting down.
AAAATATAGAATCGATTTCTTCTATGTTTTATTTAAATGTCCAGGTTGTTTCAGACTAACCAAATACAAATATTAAATTCTCATAAAACTTTTAACCTTCTGCAAATCCATTCTAAAATAAACCTAAATTACCCTTTGCTGGTAACCATAATTGTCTATGGTATAAAATTTGAATAACCATTACTTATATTTACCACTTACGCGCGCAATAGAAAATATGGAATCGAGTGCCTCTATGTTTTACTTAAATGTTGCTATGGTAATGTCGCATTTTCAGGGAACTGTTTTCACCATAAAGGCAGCTGTGACTGAGATACAGATGAACAAAAAGTGACATATTATGGGTTGTCCTAGCTGCCACGGTAGTGCTTTCGAATATAACAGACAAATATAATAGCGCGCAACGCGCGCAATGGTTATCACCTAGTTATTTAAATGTAGTGTCAATTATTAAGCATTAACTACATGGGTAAAGCATTATTTGAGTGAATTATAATTTATATATGCGAGTAAAATACTTAGTTATTTAATTTTTCATTTTTAAATAGTTGGAAATAAATAACCAACATGGTGGGACCAGGTGTTGTCCACGTTGCAGACCACACCATAAAAGTACATAGGAAAGTTAATGTTATCTCAGTTCGAATACATTTGTGATTTATCAAGTATAATTTAAAGATTAAAATTGCATTATAATATAACAAGTGGTATTCTGTTATAGTAAAATCTTTGAAGAAAAAGTTAGATTTCCATATTCTCTGGTCATAGTTTCAAAAGAATGTTAAATTCCTTAAATTAGAATAATTTAGGAAATTCAATGAATTCATTTCAAATCTAATTTCATTCATATCGCAACTACATATACTATAAGTTAAATTCGATTTCAAATTCACTTAATGTTGCAAATCAAACAAAATATGTAACAAGATTCAAATTTCAATTTCATTAAATTTTATTGGAATCCAATGAACCAAATGCCAAACCGTAAATGACTGTCATTAGTAAGTCAATAAAGTTTGATTAACTTATAACGGTTTAGGAGGACCAACTAAAAGTAAAATCGTTCTTACTTAATATGAAAATCTAATCAAGTACAAGAACCCATTAGCCATACAAACACCATTAATCTAATTACCCATTCACCGGAACAAACCTTAGTTGCTTATGCATGGGTACAAAGATCGTGTGCATTCAAAATCTTTTTAAAAAATGACATGAAATATCGATGTCTGTTTTATTAACCGATCATCTTATTTAACCTGATTCCCTTATCACTAAAATTAAGCATTAGATATTATTTCAATATTTCTATCACACATTCACACCATCTTATTAATGAGAATGCAAAAGAAAAAATAGATTACAAACTGAAGCTTGTATTGACTTCTTATAACTTCTTCCTTATTTAAATAACATGATTTAACCACATTGAATGCGAAGTAAGGTGGTCGGTTCCAATTGGCCTAAATTGAAGGAAACTTAAGGTATCTTTAACAATATTAATATTATAAAGAAAAACTTAATAAATAAGAGCTGTCAAAACTTTTTCGGGTAAGTAGTATATTTCTCGATCAAAATTACATTTTATATAATGTATAATACAGTTAAGATAATTTCAGTAAAAACGTAAGTTTTTTTAATAATAACAAACCTACTTTGAATTAGGTTTAACCTGAGTTTACTTTAAAACACTTATCTTTATTACTAGAACGTAACCCGAATGACAGATATAAAATAAATTCAAAACAAAAAACGCATGTTCGTCGATAAAAAACAACGATAACACCACCTCGATAAAAAACAATGATAACAACACCTATAACCGTATTGTGATCTCATTTTATACTACCTCAGCTCAATAAAACCATTTAGTAAAATCAACATGTCTCGATTCTCAAACAATGACACCAAAAACTCGAGTTCCTTTCAGATTTTCGTTCGGATCAATCACAACTGAAGCATTCTCGCATATAGCATTATCATAACGTGACATGATTATTATAATATAATAATAATAATAATATAATAATAATAATAATTTTATAGATAAGAACAAGTGAAATCGCAAGTCCCAACGTAACTACGCGGTTACTACATCTTCCATGAAGTCAACCACCACCTTCTGCATCTACAGTTAAAGTCAACCTTCACCATCACCACGAACACTATAAATAGCCCCCTCATCGTCTCCACCATCTTCTGCAAAAATATGGAAGACGATCACCACCACCACCACCACCACAACCACCATCTCTCCCACCAGTACTCCGATCTCGACCTCAGCTTCACCACCACCGCCACCACCACCACCGCCACCACAAGCGCACGCTCCAGCCTCGCCCGTTCAAGCCTCTGCCTCAGCTTCAACGACTCCACCAGATTCTCCTCCGTCTCCGCCACCACATCGTCGACCGAAATCCCTAACCTCCACCGCCGTCCTCACCGGAGCTCCGGTGAGAATTGGTCGGCGATTAGAGCTGCGGCGAACCTCTCGTCGGACGGGAACCTCCACCTCCACCACTTCAAGCTCCTCCGCCACGTCGGATCTGGTAACCTAGGTAGAGTGTTCCTTTGTCGTCTTCGCGATTACGATCACGCGAATTTCGCTCTGAAAGTTGTTGATAACAACCTGTTAACGACGAAGAAGATGATGCAGGTGCAAACAGAGGCTCGGATCCTCTCGGTGTTGGATCATCCGTTTCTCCCGACGCTATACGCGCATCTAGAAGCTTCTCATTACACATGCTTCCTCATCGATTTCTGTGCCAACGGAGATCTGCATTCCTTGCTCAGGAAGCAACCGAACTACCGATTTCCGATCGATTCCGTTAGGTTTTACGCGGCGGAGGTGCTGGTGGCGATCGAATACCTCCACTCGATAGGCATCGTGTATCGAGATCTGAAACCGGAGAACATTCTGATCCGTAACGACGGTCACATTATGTTATCGGATTTCGATCTCTGCTTCACCTCCGACGTCGTTCCGTCGCTAGAACGCCGGAAAACCAAAACTCGCCGGAGTTGTTTCGGATTCTCCGGCGGAGGTAGTATGGAAGAGACGTTGACGGAGTTTGTGGCGGAGCCTACGGCGGCGTTCTCGAGATCGTGCGTCGGAACTCACGAATACCTCTCGCCGGAGTTGATCTCCGGCGAAGGTCACGGCAACGGCGTCGACTGGTGGGCGTTAGGAGTTTTTATCTACGAGTTGTTGTACGGAAGGACGCCTTTTAGAGGAGGGAGTAAAGAGTCCACCCTGCGCAATATAGCATCGACCACTGTTAAGTTTGATGAAGATAACACACGAGGAATGGCGCAGGCTAAGGACTTGATAGAGAAACTGCTGGTGAAAGATCCACGGGAGCGGCTAGGATGCGCCAGGGGTGCGACGGATATTAAACTGCACCCGTTTTTCGCCGGAGTTAAGTGGCCGTTGATCCGGATGTACCGGCCGCCGGAGGTCCGGGGGTTGACGGAGAAGAAGAGTAGCAAGGCGCATGTTAGTCACGTGGGTGGTAAAACTCGGTCGATGTGGAAGGGGCTTAATTGTTTATTGTTGAAAGATAAAGGGGCTAAACGGTAACTTGAATTTCAACGGTATTGAAAATACGGTTAGGGAATGTTGTTGAAATGCGTAAAGATAATTTATTAGTTTACAGGAGTAAAGATTTTATAATGATAGGTGCAAAGTGGAATGATAAATTGTTGAGGGTGTTAGAATTTTGTTTTTGTAAATTACAGGGGTATATCTGTAACTTTTAATAAGATTATTACCCCTCATATATTTTCTTTAGCAATTTTCTGGCTTCTATATTTCTTTCATCTTATTTTTGTGAATACAGGAATATTAATCTTATATTATTTTAAACTATAACATATACACGGTCTCTTACTAAGTCTTTTAGAACAATATTATTAATCCTCATTAATCTTTGTCTATGGTTGGTTCTAATTTGTGGATCAAGTGCTCGTATGATTAGTGTTACATAATATTTTTAACTTATCGACCGCTGTATCGTAATAGTTATAGTAGGTAATTACGACATATAGCATAGAGGGATGGGGCGTATATATGTCCCAATACTCCTGTCACAACGTTGCCTTGTTTAAGGATTTGATAATTGCATGATGCATGCATTACAACATTCACGTAAATCGGTACAAAAAGAAAAAATGATAGGGCTAGTTGGCAGAATTCTCGTATTGAACTTTGAAGCGATGAAGACAACATTCCGGTTGAGCCATCACGTATTTCCAACAATTTATACATACCTTGTCAACATTAAGTTGAGCATATTGGTGTTTACAAGTACTCATCTTACGATAATTTAAATAATGACCAAAGCTAATAATACCATTATTTAAAATTGCTTGTGGTCTTGTTTGTAATGCATATTCATCGTAGAAAGAGATGTGTTAGGGGGAGGAGAGTAAATAATCACTTTAATAGGAATGTATACGTGATCAAAATGAACAACTAGTGAAGTGATTAGTTCAGGTCTTTTTCTACTAACACGTCTTTATTTCGGTATAACATGAAGTACATTCAAGCCCTTTGGTATAATGATAACCGTATAATAAACCCATATCTAGTGGCTATATACAAATGTCTTGTATTGTTTTGAGTAGATTAAGTACCTTGTATTTGATCAGTAAGTTATGAAAACTTAAGAGAAAAATTAAGTAAAGTAATAGATATACTGGCAAAGTAACTTATGACACACTTGTGTAGCTTTGTTTTCGTCCTGGCTTGTATCTTTAATTCTTATTATATAACTCTTATGTAAATATTGGTCTATTTTATACGAATTATATAACCTAGTTGTTTGAATATTTAACTCGACCTTAGCTCTAACCACAAAACTTAAATAAAACTCAAACGCAGTGAAATAAAAAGATACAATCCAAACCTAAAAGATCTAGATTCACAATTCTTTGACACATCGAGATAATATGGACAATCACACGTTTCATCACCAATTACATGTGATAGAATGTAAAAAGAACCAAAAATATATTTAGTCAAATGGTATTCAAGTGTATAATAGATATTTCCTCCTTTTGGAGTTAAGGGTTCAAATCCCATACTAGAAGGGTCATGTGGCTTTAAGAGCATATTAATAAAAAAAAGATATTTAAAAACAAAGTGTATTTTTGCTACAAAATGTGAGAAGACACAATGAGTCAAAAAAAAAGTAAAAAAAAAATTACATCTCATAAATTTAAATCGAATTTCAAAAAAGTAATTCCGAACTTTTGTTCCACTAGCCGTCCTCACTAAGAAAAAAAGAATTAAAGAATAATAAAAAAATAAAAGAAAAATTAACGTTTTTTTTATTTTGTTATTTATGAAAGACACAATGACGACATTGTGTTATTATGAAAAACACAATGACGTTATTATGTCATTATGAAATACACAATGACGTCATTATATCAGAAAAAGACAATGAAATTTTATTTTTATTTTTATTTTTATTTTTTTTCTGAAAGAGGACGACAAGAGACTCCGAAATATTTTTTTTTGAAATTCGATTTAGATTATGAAATATAGTTTTTTTGTGACTTTTTTGACCTCATTGTGTGTTTTCACACTTTGTAGTAAAAATATACTTTGTAGAATAACCTCACTCTTAAAAAAAAACATTTTAAGAGTAAATGTTTCACACAAAGATGCGTGCACCGGTTGAAACCAGATGCAAGGAAAAAGAGAGATCAAGAAACTGAGAACTAGACCGCTAGTTCCGGCCAATGCCATTCCAGGCTAGTTTTTCTTCGAAAAACAAAAACCATCTCTAGATTTAAATAAGATAAAATAAAATAAAATAAAATCCAACAAAACTATAAGAGGCGTCATACTGACAGTATTTTGCGTCTATAAAACTAGACATGTGTCAAAAAGGGTTATATTTTACAGAAAGAATATATGTATAGTTGCATACTATATGTATCTAATACCGTCACTAATAAACTCTCCTTCACCAACCACTTTCCAAAATCATTCTTCAACGATAATGTGAAACTTCCAAAAAACAAACAAAATTTAGCCTTTCTTCATGTTTCCACACCTGTACGTCTCGTTAAAATACATACATATGCTGACGTGGCATTCCGTATCCACCTCCCCCACAAACTTGGAGACTGCAAAACAATTGAAGACAAAACTATAACTTAGAAGTGTCCGATTCGACTCATTTACTTGTATATTCAAAGATACAAGTTCTTAACAATGACATTATTTTTTTGTTATATTGGCTTAAAAGCATTTATGAAGTTATGTTAGTGGGTCAAAACAACCATACCCATATTAAAAAGTGACATGTTTCAACCCAAACCAGTTTTGACCCGTTATACAACCAGCCCAATCCGTTCACGGTGGCGAGTAGCAGTACCATGCAGCCCTTGTATCATTGAACGATATGAGATCTGATGCGTTTGACAAGTTCAGTTTTCAGTGAATCGGGAATTTGATGGATAAAAGTAGCCTTGGCATCAGTTATCATTTTCCTCCTGCACATTGCAGCAATGTACCCAAAGAATCAAATGCAGTGCTATGCCAAGATAATATAGATAAGGTGGAACAGATGCATCACCGTTCTTATGAAAATGAAGGAAAGCCACAATTTAGTTTCTGTCCCTAATAGAAGTTTGGCATGTAATCCACCTTCTTAAAGGAATATACGACAACTTCATATATGATATATACCACTAAAAACTTGCATTGTATCATATATTTACCCAACCAAAAAAATTAATATCAAATATACCCATTTAGATTACTTAAATGTTTATATACATCCCTTCCTCACTACAAATTTTATATGACCATTATACTATTTTCTTTCTACATGCACTCCAAACTCTAAACATCCTCATGCAAGTTTTAAGAGAAAGGTATAAGCGTCATGAACTAGAAAATCGGTATATTTGATGATTATGATTTTTGTTGGGTAAATATGATATATACCAAGTTTTGGGGGTATATGCAATGATCCCTATAATTGAACTAGCAAGTCGGTAGGTTTGGCTGGTTTAAGATCCAACCTGTTCGGTTTTGCAGTTTGGTAGTTTAACTATTCAGTCCGCTTTGAAAATTGGAACCAGACAAACTGGTCGACGTCGTTCAACCTTTATTATTATTATTTGTTTCATTTTCGGAATATGTATAGTGTATATGTGTTGTAATCACGAACCATCTTTAAATTTTAAAATTTTAGAACAAACTAACAAATTTAAAAATATAAAAAAAAAGTTCAAACCACCAAAACTGAACCGTAAAACTGCCACAGGTAAAAGCAAACAGTCCGATCAATGCACCCAGCCTGTCCACTTTGGTTTGTCGCTCCCCAAAACTATAGTTAGCGGTTCGGCTTAGTATTTTCTTAATCAAATTGACATGAAAAGTGACAAGCTTAATCCCTACTTATAGATATCCATTGCAGTAATTTCTATCCTACTAAAAACATAACTTTAATCTTTATCTAAAAAGTAGATGCTATTATGCTAATAATACTAGCCCATAAAGACTAATAATAAATCTTGATATATATCACACTTTAACTTCAAATTACGAAAATTTAATTTCACTCACTATGTTTATAAACGTTAATGATCATGTAAAAAAAGATAGAGCTTCATAAGATTTTTTTAAAAACAAATTGCATGGAAAAGAGAGACTTACTTAAGTTCATTCCTCTGCAATGCGTTACTGCCTTCATCTCGTGTGCTCAACTTCTTGGCACGCATGAAAGATGCAACCATATCTGAATAACCACATGCTCGCAGAAAAGAAGAAGCTTCTTTCACAAGACTGAGCCATGCCAATAAAAAACCATAAAAAATTATGATAAACTATTAAACAACAATAAGAGAGGGAGATGAACTTCAAGAGAGATACAATTATATGAATCCAAAGGTACAGTTATCAGTGTAAAAGAAAACAAAAATTACCATACATAACTATGTATATCACAGTGGAAGTTGAGGTGAAGCTTATTCTAGACCTGTATTACTCTTGGTTAACATAATGAAATCTGAACCTAGATTTACCATTTAACGATATCTAATTGCAATTGTTATCAACAAGAACTGTAAACTGTATACAAAAATCACAAATAAGAAAAACATTAACAAAAGGTGCAAAGGACATACGATTTTGTCAGTTCTACATGTTTTGCTAGTGTCTGATGATCTTCAGCAGGCAAATCACATGATTTCAGCTCTTCATGTTTCTGCTGTGAACTTGACTCATCAGAAGGGTTTTTGGCAATACCATTGTGCAATTTATCTGTTTCTGTTCCGTTTCTTGTAACACTGATTTTACTCCCATTTGCATCAAACTCATCAGCATTCCTATGGATCTCTACATTTCCATTTGCACCATGTTTGTTTTGACTAAATCCATTTTTGTCTTCTAGCAATGGAATCATCTTATCACTTGTCTTCTTAGAGTTTAAAGCTTTTGCATCACCATTATTGTCATTGTTTTCTTTTTTATGAATAATGATTACCGGGAACTTTTTGGCACCTAAACTGCCTGGCTTCTTTTGAGGATCATTAAGATATTTGCCAACTTTAGAAGATGTTGCAGGATCAACCTTCTGTTGCTGTGAGTCTGTAGACTTTTGATGACTACACTTCAAAGTTTTTGAGGTATCATTTCCATTGCAATCATGTGATTTTGTTCCGTTAGTATATAAACTTCTGTTGGGTATAGCGGGCCTCTGTTTGGTACGAGAAAAGAAAAGGATATAAACTTTTTCAGAGAAAACTTCTTCTAAGCTTGACGCTGAAACATAAGAATCATTGCAGCAATACCATCGGCCAACCGTATCCTGTATACATGTTTAAAACCAACATTAGAAATGTCAAAATGAGTGGGGTGTTTTAGTACGGCTTGACCTAGAAGACTTTAGTCCCGATATAAAAGTTCTATAAATAATTATTGTGTCAGATATGATTAGTTGGTTACAAAAGCAGTACTATTTCAATAATATTCCAAGTTTTTTAATATAACAATCTAAAAGGTTTTACACATTATACAATTTTGAACCAGTTTCACCCCATTTGACATGTTAGAGATCAAAAGATAACCCGAATCAATACAAAGTGGGTCAAACTTGGTACTCTAATACCAACTGTTAAATATGAGAAATTATAGAAAACATAAACAAACCTTAATGTAAGCATAATAGTGTCCTGAATCAGGTGAAAAGCCAGAATGTACAATGGTAGCAAAAAGCTTATACTCTGGATAAAAATCCTGCAGAACAATTAATAACTGCATCTGAAAATAGCTCCAACAGGAAAAAAATATTAAGACATCAGACCGTTCAGGATGATTTCCAACAAAAATGAAACTACAGACTACTAATTCTCCCAACTTTTGTGAACAGAAAACATAAACACATACAATATAGAAGCGTTCCATGTATCATAATTAGATTAGAGTAACTACTTAAAAAATAAACACCTAATAAAAAAAACCAAAGCTAGAGAGACAGTGCATCTAAAATTGAAATCTACAGGGAAACAAGTTGAACAAGATATACTTGATTCATAAACTATCTGTTACTTCATGCTCATAAACAGAGAGACAGTACTTCCTTAAGTTACGTATTAGACAACACCTTGCTCTAGATGAAAATGTTTATCTTAATGCTTCCCATCCCATAAACATATAGCTGCTGTAACGTGATTAGATGTCTTGATATACTCATTATTGCTACCTATCACTCCTAGTTATAAAGTTGCCACTGTCATTTTTTCCAATGAGTTTATGAGAAAACTGTTACAGATTAAAGTTAAAACTATTGACAAGATTGGCACTACGCAGTACATACCTGGTTTGTCTTGCACATGAAGCTTGAAAGAACTAATACTTCCTCGAAAGTAATTGCTTTGTCTATCTTCACGCCAGATATTCCATCAAACCTCTACCCAAATTCCAACCAAAAGAAAAGCTTAATTAGTTACCACTTATCCTAATACTAAAAGAAATTTATTAATGCAGCCACAAATAGTACCCACCTTTAGTTGAATTACAAGAATGTTAGGTGCCCGAAGGATAGACATTTGCTTTCTTGCTGCTACCAACTTTTTACAACTACAAAAGAACAAGGTTGTATTTCAAGCATCCGTATGAAATATGAGTAAGCATGATATAAGAACGTACATAAGTCGGCAATGTGGTAAGGACGTAAGCTTACCTTTCGCACTTGTATTTGTTATTCCCATCTAGAGTCTCTGGTTGAAAAAATTTCTGAAAACCTTCCTTGATAGAACTACTATTCACTACATCAATGCTGATATCCATTATCTCATCAACCTTATTGGATTCATTGCCACAACCAAGGCACTTCACCTGGCTCTGTAAAGCTCCTCCAAATATCTCCTTAACTACAGTACTCCCACTGAAGCTATCACCTCCACCATTACCGTCAAACTTGCGTTTTCTCTGCTGCAATTTCTTCAACCGAAGACATGTGGTGTGACAGGCATCGATCACATAGCGAAGAAATTCATGTGCATCTTCTTGCCTTCCAAAAAGAAAATGCTCTGCAAATAATTTCAAGCCGCTAATGATCGTGCCAGGTGTATCTAGGGCTAAATTGACGCTAAGAGAACGAGCAATTCTCTTCTCTAGCAGACAGAACGGACAATCATTCTTCTTGTCCTGTTGCGGCAGTGACTCACCTACAAGCAACAATACAATTATATCAACAAATTAAATCTCGTAAATCAATCACGCAAATATGCCGTATAGATATCATATACTCAATCAGAGAAAACAATAATCGAATATATTGAAATTTAAACTCAGAATTTGCGTTTAATAAGGCTGATGATTACAAATTAGGTTAAACTGATGAGTAGGCATAGATTCATATACTCAATCAGAGTAAACAATAATCGAATACATCTGCTCAGTGTGGAATCTAAAATTTTACACTCGAATTTACAATTAATAAGCGTGATAATTAAAATTAGGTTAAACTGATGAACAAGTGAGTACATGTGTGTGCATCATACGAGAACGATGAGAGTACGTAGAAGAGGAGTACATACAGAAGGCGGAGTGTTGACGCCGGAGACAGAAATTAGCAAGCGGAGGAGTGTAGGTCAAGCACTGAAGTACAGCGTTGAGGTAGCACGTATTACCGAGGTTTTTGAACCCTAACGGAGGACCGTTCTTCCGTTTCTTCAATAACAAACTGTTCTGCCAATTCATCTGCAATTGCACACCAGCCATTAACGGCGAGGACCTCTCGCTCCTGATTCACCGGCGGCATTGAATAGCAATCTCCACCGCCACTTCGCCGCGGAGGATCGCATCGCTAAAACATTGAATAGCGATCTTGTGATTGATTGATTTCACCTCTGTGTGTATTTGATTGATGTCACGGCGGTGACGGTGGCGGTGACGGTGGCGGTGACGGTGGCGGTGACGGTGGCGGTGACGGTGGTGGTGGCGGTGGTGGTGGTGGCTGTCGACGGCAGGTGTTGAGCGTGAAGTGTGTGTGTGTTAAAGGAGTCCGTCGGGAATACTTTCCCCCGTTTCTCACAATGCCCTCAGGCGCCTCTGTTTAATAGTTTGTTAACTTAAAGGAACTAATTTTTTTTAAACTGTTAAATATCTACCTTGTACATTCTATACAATGACTCCAATTATGCCTCTATCGTATCAAGTTGAGTGTTTTGGATGTGCGGACTTTGTACAAGATGAGAATTTCATTGTTAATCGTGTTTGAATGAAAGCAATCTTAGCATAATTGATCTCATAAGAAGTCTTTGTTCTGATAACCAAAAACAAGTTCACGAGGTGCTCGTTGGCGTAAGATGATATTTATTGGTATGAAAAGTTGAATATTATAATTTATATCAGAGTCATTCTTGTTGTATTTTGACATTTTGTTTATGATGGTGAGGCAAACCTCACTGGATACAAAAGTCTAATGGGTTGTTTGTTACACATTAGACGAATCTTATATCGTTATGCATGTTATTAAATATCACCATCATGTTTCGAAAGCATTAGATGAAAATGATTGGAGAACTTCATAATTGAGCGTGTTCGGGTGACAGCAAATAGAGGGTGCGTGACTTCTTAGGAAGTTTTCACTCAGATAACCAAAACCAAAATTATAAGCTGCTCATATGTAAAACGGACATATTGATTGATATGAGAGGTCGGATGCGATCTACTTAGACTTCTAGTCTAAACGGACATATTGATTGATTATAAGTTTTCAAATTATCGCTTTATACACTATTAAGATTTTTCAAAAAATCAAGTGCAATGCTTTATAAACCCCTAGTTGAACCAATAGTTATTCGTTCTAGCTTTTCGAGTAATATTTCTTTTATAAATTATGAAACTACTATGATTTTTGTAGATGTTAAAATTAAACTATTATTTTTCTTATTTCATGTAAAATTTAAAAACAATTCAGGAGATTTTAACTAGTTTTAAAATAAAAATTATTTTTCTTATTTCGTTTCTCTCCTTTTCAAGAGGTGAAGCGACTACGGTTGCGATGACAGTCTTGAAACAACCATGTCAACGATGAAGAAGGTTGTTTTCATTTTATTTTTTTTATGCAACCACCATTATTTTTATTTTTCTTGTTTTACATGTGCATATATGCATAGGGTGTATATACACATCCAAAAAAACTTCATCTCTAAAACTTAAAACAAAGTTGTTGCATTTACACGTGACAACAAAGGGGAGCGAGGAGAGGTTCGAGTTTTCATTTATAGTTTTTCGTACGTACAAAATTGTACACGGTTCTTTTGATTCTCTAACTTATTTGTGGTTCTTAAATCAGACTCGTATGTGTGTATGCATGTGATCATATATGGGTATATGGAAGAGGTTCAAATGAAAACTGCATATTTTGCGAGAAGTGAGTAACCGGTCTATCTTCTGATAGTGACATGTGCATGCAACATTTAAAGTTGGATCTTCATCAAGTTATTGAACTCTATTAAGATCAAAAGTTTACTTCTCAAAGAATCCAATTAGTGATCAAATACAAGTTCATGACATATAATAATCCAATTAGTGTCACATACAAGCTGATGCTATACCAAGATGTACACCTACAGAAAACAGATTCTGCGACTATTCTCTACTCCATCTGAAGATGAATTTTTGTGTAATTTTTGAAAAGTGTATATAGAAGGATACAACTAACCACCAAATATGTGGATCCGCGTGTCATGTAGCATCTACTGGCTAGACGCTTTCGTTGAAGCTGTTGGTATGGGAGAGGAACTAGGATCGTTATCAGAACCGGTGGCTCGAATGACTTCTTTTTTCAATTTGAAGTTGTTATATGCTGCAACACCACCAATGGCTGCATAAACATTCAGGGTCAAGAGTTATTTAAAAGGTATATCCTTGTGCAGTTGTGCTGCAGATGAAAATAATAATATTCATAGGAAAAGCAATATAGCCGAAAAAGAATCCATCTTTGGATTCGGGCTATGATTTTGAACTTTTAACTTTAAGCACCAATCTCTTTTATTTCAAGTCATCTGAACATGATGTAATGTTTTACAACTTATAAAGAGCATCAAATAAAAAGTATTGCAAGTGAAAATTAGATATGGTAATTTCAACTCATTTACTTATGAACAAGTTGATTTGGGTTATGTTTTATTCCTAATCGGTCAAATGGTTAGAAAAAATTTTAAAAATAAATATTAGAAAGAAAAACAAGTCAAATGGGTTAAACCAGTTGATAGTTCTTTATTGGGATAATATAGCTTCTATAAGCATGTTTAGAGGGTGTTTGGATTGCTTATTTTAAACGCCAATTCAAAACAGCTTATTACTTTAAAATAAGTAGATAAATAGTTTGTATCCAAACACTCCAAACGGCTTATTTGAGTAAACGCAATAAGTAACAGATAAGCAATTTTTAACACAATTCCAAATACCCACTAAGCTCATTAGAAATTCATAAAAAGTTTAAATTTTGAGCAAAAAATATTTTGAGTCAACCTTCCCCGGTTCACTCGTATGAACCGTATTAAAAAGTTATTCATTTTGACCCGTTACCCAACCCACCAATTTTCCAACTCTGGTAAAACAAATGCTTAAGAAAAGAAAATGGTGACGAACTTAAAGCACCAAGTACTTTATAATTCATTTTTTGTTGGTTTCATATTCTTTACTCTTTCCTAACTATGTTGGTTAACAGCTATAGAACAAAAAGGAAACAGAAAAAGAACAATAAAAGAAGGAGGAAATTATTACCAATTGCATAACCCAATATATTTATCAAGGTGAGCTTTGTATCAGCAAAAAGCATTGCTGACAATAAGACCACCACCCAGTCTTTGACAACACCAGCTACACGAATTGTGAGAGCACTTGTATGTTGAATCACAAGGAAAACCGAAAGGTTTAATGCAAAGGTACAAAGAGAATTAAGTGTTAACACCAGTGGTTGAAAGCTCCAAGTTCCCTGTGCATCCATCTTTGGTTTCTCCAAAAATATCCAAGGAACTAATAGACAAAGAGCGCTGCACAGCGAATCAAGATTCTGTTCACATGGACAGAAATGTAAAAATAAAATAGTGGAAGGAAAGAGAGAAATAACATTGTTTTTAGAGGTAGCATGACAGACGGGTCAGATGGGTTGGGTTAATGGGCCAAAATGGGCCCGGTTGGGTTGACGCACAAACACTTTTTGTCCATTTTTTAATGTCTTTGGTAAAAACAAGAAAATTGCTAAATACATCCCTTAGGTTAACAGTTAACAACCACATTATGATTTTCTTTTCATTATAATTGATATTATCCATGCAGATATAAAGTTAACCATAGCATATATTGGTTAACAAAAACTCATTTTTAGAAAGAAAATTTAACTATAAAATGGTTGTTAATCGTAGACCTACAAGCTATGATTAGCAAACTTTGGTGACTTGGAGCTTGTGAGGTTGTGAACATTATAAATAAACTTTGCTGACTTCCAAGGACCAAGTTGTCACGAGTTACTTGCTTGATCCATTTGACTTGTTCCCCTTTTGGTTGATTATACAAATTGACCCGTTTCAGATAGGAAAAGCCCAAATCTTTCTATTTCATTAGTAAGCGCGTCAAATTTGTTCTCAAGGGATATAGATGGGAAAAAGGACTTGCCTGCAAGGGCTCACATAATACATCATGGAAATTGGGTTCAATTTCAGACCCTTTTTTCTGACAAAGATCTCCATAAATATAAGTCTCAAAGCTTCACCAACAACACCTCCCATTTGGTAAACAACACCAATCCAATTAATGTTAATTTCCCCATAAGAAGCCACTAATACTCCAAAACTTATCACACACATTATCATAAGCATCCTCATGCTCATTACTTCAAGTCCTGCTGCTACTCCGAGAATGAAAACAGCTACAGGCACTACGGAGCACTCAAAAAAGAAAATGTTATTGCTATGGTAAAACAATGGGTCCGAGGAGGGAGTTGGGTAACAAGTCAAATGGGTAATTCTATGTAAATGTCCAATTGAATTGGTTGGCCTGAAACATTTTCTGTCCAAAATTTTGTTATACAATTAGAATGTCAAATATGAATAAAAGGGTCATATTATCTAAATAGTAAGCAAGACTTTTTCATAGAATGATGGGATGATGTCGTAGAGTAGCAATGTACTTAGGTTGATGGTCCGCCTTAATAATTTAATTTCAACCTGAATCTCGAAAATGACACTTACATGTGTGCCTAATGAAAACACTAATTTATTCTCTCAGATTTCCTTTAAAGTTAAATGTAAATAGGACAGAGATCAATTCAGATATTGAATGAACTTACTGACTGCTTTCAACATCTGAGCAAATGCAACAGATATATAGAGGTATGCAGTGTTTCCGAGCCAAAGAGTCATAGCAAACATTGCACCAATAGGAATGACTGATGTTGTGTATCTGTAAATGATGATTAACCACACAAATAGTGAGTAACAAACAGAAAATACATATATTATGACATCTTTGACACCTAAGCATTTGTAACAGAGACTTGATACACAGAGACCAAATAAGCTGTCGATTGAATAAATAATAGTCTTTGTTAAATGTTAATGTGGCCTTTCAGTTATTTCCTAGGAGTAAACATACTTTCTTTAAGATTTACCAGAATACTAGGGGGCGTCTGGATGTGTGTTATTAAATCGATTATCTGAGTACTGCAACTTCAAATCCTAATCAGTTTCTAGTGTTTGAATAAAGTGAATTTTAATCCTGATTAATTTAGAGTTAGAAATCAATCTCATATTAGCTCCAACAAAACAAACTTTAAAGGCGAAAGTACGAACACCTCTTTTTGGCATTCTCTGTATTTATTCCATAAAGCATCAGAATTTCAAACACTAAAACAACATATTATCTAGTTATTACAACTTTAGACATACAGAAAGCATATCCAAATACCATCTACTATTACAACTATTTATCTTGTTCTGATTATTCATTTTTGCATATTCAGTTCAAGCGCATCCAAACATGAAACGCCTCCTAGGAATGGATATCATTGACTTCATATGTAAAATAGGACAAAACAATTTTAATGCTTACATTTCAAGTGTCATTCCTTCTTCAACTTTTAAAATCTGCAAATAAATTTAAATTCTTGTCACATATTCTAAAAAGAAACTATTTATAGATACCTAGATGTTGAAGTTATACGCATGATTTAATCATTTTAATACCTTGAGAACTTTAGTGAGTGCAAAACAAAGCACAGATGAAAAGATCATATGGAGAAGTGTCAACCCAAGTGGATATGGAAAGTTTATCTCCTTTGATGACAAAACCCACTGCATCACCATAGATGAAAAAACCAATTAAATTGAAAGCCAGCCAATACTTCTTTAAGAATTTGGAAAATGAAAATAATTAGCAGAGATAATTACACAACGCACTCCCACATTAGAAAAAATAAGTGATAAAAAGTTAGCATAGGTAATGTCACACCAAGAAAGTTTCACAAATGAGTCTTGTTTAGTATTTATTTGCACCAATAATAAAGAAAACAATCTAAAAATAAAGATCATTGGTCTGTTAACTACAAGATTTAAGATTATTTTTCAAATAAGCCTCCTCTTCATCTCCTTCACTGGATAGCACTGGAGTGCATCCTACGACCCAGTGTTCTCATTAATTGAACCAGTTTCTTTTATAAATCCATCTCAATTAACATAAGTATCATCACTGACTACTGTTGCACCCCAAGCTACAACATTTCAAGCACATGTATTTTTCTCATACAAACTGAATCTAACTGAGATGTACACGAGTTTTAATTGCCCTAAACGCACTACATTCCCCCTCCTATCAGCTTCAATTTGGGCGACTTGTTTGTGCAATGCATCCACCTATAATTGACTCCAATAAAACTAACCAAAAATCAACAGATAATATCAAAAACTCTACTCACGAAACTCATAACGTTCAAATTACTTACACACTGCAAACAACGAACGATTTCACTACATCTCATCAAATCATATTGCAATCGGATGAAATCATAAACTTCGAATGCGGAAATCAAACAGATCTAACCAATTTGTAACCAATTAATCGTACGGTAATCAGATAACGTAACAGAGTGAATAGAAAACGACCTTATTGAAGAAGATCTGACCGCTGGATAGAGCGATGTACAGAAGAAGATAACAATAGGTCAGCATTCCTTCCTTTACAGAAGATGCTGTATGATTGTTACTCTGATCCGCCATTTTCGATCACCGAAGGTTTCGTTTGGAGATGAATACGATTGACAATAATAATAATAATATTATTATAGAGCGATGTGAAAGCCTAGAGTTGACAAGTCGGTGGGTTCACGGTTCGATTACAAATGCTTCACCAAAAAGCCATATTGGTGATCTTTTGACATATAGACGCATGTTAAGTCATGTTAGATGGTTTGGAAAGTAGACGCGGTTTATCGGTTCAATCGGTTTTATGTACGTTTTGAAAATCTTATGGTTATTAGAGGAGAAGGGGATGTTGGTGATTTTCTACTGGTTTTATTGAGTTTGTTTGTTTTACTTAAAATTTGTCTGGTTGTTTGGTTAGAAACTGAATTGATGACACGGTGGATGTTGTTAGAGGGGCGGGTCGGTTAGATCCAAGTTTCGGGTATTCATACTACATCTTATCTGTCAAATGATTTATAGTAGTTCACTTAATGTTTAGTTCGTTTATAAATAGTTCACTTAACTTTGGTTTTATAGATGTACTTGGATCGGTCCTACTCTTTAGGCCATTTGTGTATCTTGACGCATACGCAATATTAGCTTACGAGACTAAGGTAATAAGATATGCGTTAGTTTACTCATAAACCCTCAGCATCTTTCATCGGCCAAACTACATAAGCGAAGTCAAGAACATTAAAAATCATCCACCAAATATTGAAAGTTAGTTGATGAAGTAGAAGATGACATGATTAATATTGTAGTAAAGGCATATGAGCACGCATATATAACATTTACAAGCGTTACAATTTGCACAAATATATTTTCTCTCTCTTGCTTTTTTATTTTTTCAATTTAAAATTATATATCTATATAATAACAAACTCTTTGCTACATTGAATTTTAAGGTTTTGATGTTTTGATCACATGAGTTTAGTTTTCTATATAACAAACAAACATACCCAGTATATCCCACTGAGAGTAGGGTCTGAGAGGGGTAGGTGGTGACCAGTCTTTTCTCTATCTTTAGTTTTCTATATAACGACCCCTTATTTAATCCCTCTTTTAAACTTAAGTTAAAATTCTTTTGTGTTAATTACAAATTTTCATATCCTCTCACGATGGCCGCTACCGATCAGAAGAACAAATCATCAACTTTGATTAGAAAATAGAGTCTACACTGTGCAGGTTCAAGACCTAACCTTGCTATTTTTAACATATTTTTCCTCTTTTTTAGAAACCCTTTTGGTTTTTTTACTGTTTTGTTAACGTTATTTATTTATTTCCATTCCTAATACCTTGGAATTCCACGTCGGAGTGATAGCCGTCATAATATGTTTTTATACTCACGTTTTGACATTCGTGTCCATGGTGTAATTCCTCACGCAACGCGCGTATGAAATAATTCTAGTTTATGTAAATATATAAAGACACAACTAATTCAATCACAAGTGAAGAAAAACTTACATAACAATCTTTAAAAAATCCTATGGATACATCATGGTGATAAAATGATGTATTCCCCTCATCAACGGTGAGGTACAAATCCTACACTGTGTAAAAATGATGGTGTTATGAGTAATTGATAGAAGCATATTAGATGGCGATACACAAAAACAACCTTTAAAAGAAGACAAGATAGCTAAACATCAAATACCTTAAGGCCATTTGGGATTATACGTGTCCTAATTTTGGAATGGTCGGATGAAGTTAACTATTTGATTAAGGATGCATGTATCTCATATTCAGATGTAAGCAAGTACCCAACATGTGTTGGAGTTTAGGTGAAAATTGTTTTTAACGAAAAAAAAACCCATCGATAACAATACCAGAACTATAAATTTTGTGAGGCCCCACACTCGTGACCATATTCACGCATTAGTGACGTGACAATGGGTGTTGCTCCTAATGCGTAAATGTAGTCACGAGTGTGAGGCCTCACAAAAAGTTGCCACCGGAATGAATTATGTATAACTTGGGAAGTTAGTTGAATGATGATAATGAATAAAAACCATCGAACACAAAATGAATTATGTGAAGCAAAAACAACTTACCTTTGGATTAGGTTTTGATTTCTAACCTCCAATCACTCATCTCCTTTTTTTTTTTTTCATTTCTTGATTTATATATATTCTTTTAAATCTTTCTGTCGTTTTCTTCTGTTTTCTTTTATTTAAAAGAAAAAAAAATGATTTTTGTTGCTTATCTATACTTGTTATCCCACTTTGTTCTTGCTCTTTGTATGCAGTCCTTTCAATAGTACACCAGCTACTACCCAATTGCCCAGAAGGTATGCTTTCAAACCCAGTTCAGATGATGATAATTTGACTTGATTTGGTGGTTTGTTTTTGCATTTTTGGTTGTAAAGTTATGATCTTTATTTTCTTAATTTTTGTGTGGACATATACAAGAATCATATAAACACATATTTAATACATGAAAAATATACTGAGAGCAAGAAAGCGCGAAAGTAGTTATACGTTTATATAACTGCCTTATATTACGTTTACATAATTATCAATGTGAAGTTTGACTTGTGTACTTTTATGTGGTGGATCAAGATTTTGTTGAAGAAAATAATCAAGAAAGATGGAGGTAACCAACGTGACCGAATATCAAGCTATTGCCAAGGAGAAGTTGCCGAAAATGGTCTATGACTATTATCCGTCGGGTGCTGAAGACCAATGGACTCTAGAAGAGAACCGAAATGTTTTCTCAAGAATCCTGTAAGCCACGGGAGTACACGTGTGTCATTTATATAAATCTACTGCCCATAATGCTTGCCCCAACGGCTATGTAAAAGATGGCTAACCCTGAAGGTAACCTCTTCAATCAACAACATAAGTCATATGTTGACTGAGATTATAGTTAGATTGTAATCATTATGTTTCATTCTTGATACTTATAATCTTTATTCGCTATGTAGGTGAATATGCAACAGCAAGAGCTGCATCTGCAGCATGGACTATTGTGGTTAGTAATCCTTCATTTTCCTTCACTTCATCTTGTGTGCCAAACAAGAACCATAGTTTATGGTTATACCTATTTTGACCCGCTTACTTATTAATGACTCAATTTAAGTTCTGTTTTGTGGATTTATATGACATGGGTCAAACTGGTTGAACATAATCTTTTTTCAAATGAAACAAACCTGTAACTCTTTCTCTTTAAACAAATCAAGTGTCGTTTACATACGATTTATCATCGTTTAATTTTCTAGACATTGTCATCGTGGGCAACGTCTAGTGTTGAGGAGGTAGCTTCAACAGGACCAGGAATTCGCTTCTTCCAGCTTTACGTAAGCCAATATTTTTTTTTATCTCAATTCTTATTTTTTTCCTGTATTTTTCTTACTTTCATATGAAGCTTTGACTTCATTGACCAGAATATCATGTGTACAAAGATCGCAACGTTGTTGCACAACTTGTGAGAAGAGCTGAAAGAGCCGGGTTCAAAGCCGTAGCACTTACAGTTGATACACCAAGACTAGGACGTCGAGAAGCTGACATCAAAAATCGATTCACTCTACCCCCGTTTTTGACCTTGAAGAACTTCGAGGGTCTTGACCTTGGCAAGATGGATGAAGTGAGTTGATAATACTAGTTCCGTACTACAATGTTTATATACAGATATTATTATTCAGGATTTTTTCCAACTTGTGTCATACATGCACATGTTAAATTAGTACTTATGTTATTTAAAGAAATCTTTAACATGTTTCGTTACAACACGAGTTAGACAAAACTTATTATCTGTTTCCTCCTGATTGATATGTGATATGGAATGCAGGATAATGACTCAGGATTAGCTTCATATGTTGCGGGTCAGTAAGCGCTTATGTCGTTACATGTTTTTTCTCGTAGTTAGTAAGCGCTTATGTCGCTATGTGCAACAAATGAAACAAGAATGTTTTATTGAATATGGTTGCAGGAGGTGAAGTGGCTTCAGACAATCACTACAATGCCAATCCTGGTGAAGGGTGTCATCACCGCAGAGGATAGTACGAATGATTAGGATTTAGAAATCATATAATTTCCTCTATGTTTCAGGTATTCAAGCTTACATTTTTTGATGTATTGATATGGCAGCAAGACTAGCTATTCAAGCCGGAGCTGCGGGCATTATTGTATCCAATCATGGAGCTCGTCAACTTAACTATGTCCCAGCCACTCAAGAGGAGGTACCGATAATCAAAATTCTTCTCGAAACAACCAGTAATATAAAAAAACAACCAACTTTGATCTGTATACGTCTTTGTTTTGACCCGCACACTTTAAACTTGATAAAAAAAACCCATAAGATTCCTATAATTTGACGTATGTCGATGTTAGACAGACGAAGTAAGTTTGCCCATGTCGGCTTTCTCTGTAATGTAGCTTTGAGATTACAAGTTACTTGTGAAATAACTTGTTTTGTTAAAACTAGCTTTGATATCCACCAATATAATATTTCAGGTTGTGAAAGCTGCACAAGGGTGTGTACCAGTATTCTTGGACGGAGGGGTCCAACGTGGTACAAATGTTTTCAAGGCGCTGGCACTTGGAGCTTCGGGCATATTCGTAAGTATCATAACTTGTAGTCTTGGATGCGTTGTGGGGTCGTACTCTTGAACAATTGCGTTGTGGAATTCTACAGATTGGTCGACCTGTCGTGTTTTCATTGGCTGCTGAAGGCGAAGCTGGAGTGAGAAAAGTGCTTCAAATATTACATGATGAGTTTGAGCTAACTATGGCGTTAAGTGGTTGTACCTCACTCAAAGAGATAACCCGAGACCACATTGTGACCGAGTGGGATGCTCCACGGGCCCGGCCTGCACCCAGGTTGTAGATCAAGCATCTGGGAGCCCAATTCTCTTTGGCGCATTTTCAAGGCTCTGAATGAAAGCCGTATTAATGTATAAACTTCCTAAATGTCCCCCACTGTTTTCTGTGGTAAATTCTTATGAAATGCTAATAATTCTATAAATTCACATGGTTTAAGCTATAAACCAAACTTTTGTTAATGCAATAAGTGGGATTCAACAAGTTATATGCTTCAATAGATCTTCATTCTGTATAAGAACATAAAGTTTTTGAATTTAAGAACTAAGTTTCTTCAAAAAATTAGATCCCTAAATGGAGCTTAGTGCCATCCCCTATCAAGAACAACTTGGTATCAACTCAAGTCACCAGAGATCACCTGTACATTCAAAAATTAAATTCTCGTTCAATGAATAAACCAGTATATTTATGAACGGGGTGTACTTCATCTTAAATAGGTCAAAGTGGTCAAATAAAAAATTTAGCTAAACGACGTATGGGTCAAACATGTCAAGTCGCATAAAACCTTCCGGATATTTTTTGTTAAAGGTTCGGATTGTTATTGTTATAATATATTTAATAAAAAGGATTAGTGGGTCAATCCAGCCCGGCCCGGACTGTTTCAGCCGTACCAAAAACGAAAGTGTTTTGACCCGTTAACTAGCCCGCCCACCATGCCACCTCCATACGACACAATGTACACAAAGAAAGTGAGATTACCTTGGATATCAATGGCTTTGCATTAGCTTCCCACTCTGTAGCCCATTTTGCAGATGAGCCCATTTCCAAAACCCCGTTTCTCAGTGTTTTCAAGGCCTCACATCCATCGGGGAAACCCTTAAAAAGCATCTGTAAAAGATGCTAACTTAAAAAACACACAGAAAATAAGATAAATTGATTAAATATTCCTTTTGCTTTACTGACTTACCATCAGTTCATCAGCAAGCTCTGATGACGATGAGAAGAGTAGGCCATTTTTCTCCCGTTTTACAAGCTCTGTGATGCTTGATGAAAGTCAACACAAAAAGTCAAAAATTGTTTTCTCATTTCAATCATAAAGTATGGTTACTTGAGAAAGATGGATAATGTATTTACCAAGAATAAGAAACAGCACAAACAGGCAGACCACATCCAAACATGTCTACAACCTGACAGCAGCGATGACATATGTTTTAGATATAAATAAACCAGAACTTTAAAAGGGAAAAACATATTTAAGCAGAATTTATATATGCACACCTTCATTGGGAGATCCAACCCTGATGATGAAGTATGCAAGCAAACACCAAGATCAGCCGAACCTGTAAACATAGAACAGGAAACATGATGATTGTACGTGGAAAATGAAATGAAGTAGACCCATTGGTAACGAGTTTCGGCCAAAATGTGTAGATCTTTCTATGGGTTGAAACGGCTTTTTGCCCATAATTTTAACTTTTATTATTAACACAATTAGTGTCTTATATGATAAGCATGATAAGAATAAGTGTATTCCAATATCAATATTATTTCTTGAATAAAAGATTAAAAGATGTACAAGGTATATGCATTAAAAAAAACATTTTGGGCAATCATAGCCCAGTTTGATCCGTCGACATGTTTCCTTTTCGTATAGGTCAAAATGGGTTGGTTTGACACAAAACACTTTTTGCCACAAATTTCTTATATTCTAATAAATAATTAGTGTGTCAAATATGGTTACGAAAAAAAATTCAATAATATCCCTTTTTTTAACAAAATGATTTACAAGCTTATACGCACTAAAACTACATTCTCAACAACTTTCAACTCGTGTGACTTGTTTACTTTTTCTGAGCTTTATTTTACCCTTTTGACCTATTAGAAATAATCCACAGCCTGAGTCGAATCATTCATGGTAAATGAGTCGAAATTTTATAAAGCAATGAACCAGGGTTTTGCTCACCAAGAAGTAAGGGGTAGTCCTCTGGTGACAGCCACATGGTACGAAAAGCCACGCGTTTGAGGTTCAATTTCTTTATTTTCTCTTCATACTTCTCTTTCTCGGGTCCCTTCCCTTCAAAGTGTATAAAATACTAAAAGTTATAACCTTTTTTTTTTACTTATTCTTGTTAAGGCAATAATGACAAAAATAACATGAATTCAAATCTTACCTGTGATAATAAATAATAATCTTGGATATAAAAATGTCTTCCCCTCATCAATGACTTTCCAAAAGAACTCATCCCCATTTGCGTCGTTTTCATTAAGCAATGCAGCAACACGCCTGTCATACATCACTGCTGCTTCTAAAAGAATGCCAAAATCCTCATCAGGGGTCCTGAAAATAAAATCATTCCATTATTTTTGAATATAAGTAGTGTTAGTGGTCATCTTTCCATAGTTTGAAAAAAAGTCAAAACAGGGTAAACCATATTTATTTTTAATGCTCATAAAATTGGTGATGTAAGGTTTGTAGAAGTGTAGAACACACCAGCTTGTACTGCTAACAATGAGTGCAGGCCTATTCTGCTTCAAATGATAAGTGTCGCCAATCTGGTTTGTAAATAAACTTGTTTTTGGATCTTGCATGTCATGGTTGGTTATTCCTAAAACAGAAGTGTACGTGATAGTTATATTTGAGATCACTCAACCCCACAACCTCCCACAGCAAATGCCCAAAAAAACTCCCTTAAAAAGGTGTCATTAATTTAAAAAGGTATAGCATAGTTTGGTCCGATTATTGTTTGCGTAACCATGTTAGATTTCACCACAAAAGAGTAACCAACTTTGAAAATTCCCAGTTTAAGGTAACCTGGACCTAGTCAGCAGAAAAGGTCAACATAGTCAAACTTATCGACAATGTCATTGCTTAGACCTAGTAACATGTATGGACTGCTAAATCTTTGAAAAGTCATAGGGATTTTACTTTAAGAAATAGAACTTTTAAAAAAAAGTTGGTATGTGAAAATAAACACGGTTACCGGAGACAAATCTCACACCAAACTACATGATTTTTACATGCAATAGCCCTCCAAAATAACAATAGCACGGGGATGAAATTACCATAGCTGATGCAGTCTGGAGGACTATTTGACCGGAATATATCTTTCTTGATTCTAGAAAACAACTGCAATCAACAATTAATACGAAGTTTCTTGAACAATTAATATCTCATAATGTTTTGACATGATGTTTGTTTTACCTTATGCTTTTCTTCGAGCTGAGCTGGCCGGAAAAACTCAGGAGGCTGATCATATAAAACTGTGGCTCTATGTATTAAAAAAGAAGAAAAGAAAAGAGAAGGCATGAAATATAGTGTTATACCACTTACCAAAAAACATGATCAATCAGAAAAAATCCCTTCATACCATGAAAACTACAATGTTTGTCTTATCACAAAAATGGGTCGATTTAAACTGTAGTTTGTCTCAAGAGGGCAAAATGGGTCAAATTAAAAAAAAAATCTAAAAGGGGGGAAGGTCTAATGGGCCAAACAAGTTGAAAATCGCCAAAAATCTAATGCAAAAGCATACAACCTCCTAAATATTTATTTGAAGAGTTGCATAAGTATTGTAATTACATTGTTTTTGTAATCATAACTAACACAATAATTGTTTTTAATTTTTTTAAATATGCGCAATAAGAAATGGTTGCAACCGAGCCAACTCTGATCCGTTTTGATTCAATACCAAACAGTTCAAACAATCACCTCTATCATATAATTTTATGGTAGGTTTTAGCTCCAAAAATGAAACTTGCTTGCAATTTTCATGGGACTGAAGTTTAATATGGAAATTATTGAACCTTAAGCTAACCGTCTCACTTGATTCCCCAAACTTGTTCCAACTCATGTTGCATTGCCTTTGTCACACACAAAGATCCATTTGCCATCTTCCCAAAATGTAGTTCAACCCTAAACAGAAGTTCAAACCTTGAGTTTCCATTGGTCATGCACAATATCTTAAATACTTGATCATCATTAAATGTATAGTTTCTTTTACCAATGATATATTGCTACAAAGCGACTACTTCTGCCAAGAGATAATGCAAGCAAAGTATATCCAAAGTTATGCCAATCAATCATGAAGGAGGATTGCCTAAGCCAGCTGGCCCATTTCACAGCAACCAAAGTTGGAACAGAAGGTGGATTCTACAAAATCATTAACATAAATCAAATCTATCAAAAGAATAATAAGATTTCATGATTTTTAAATATAGTGATGTATATTTACAGTAGAAACTTAAGCTTACCTGCACTATAAATACATCTGGGGCCTTTATTTTAACACAAAGAAACCAGAGAAGCATAATGAATTGAATCAACGGCTTTAACAAAAGCATAAATGGACGGAATATTTTCCATAAAACTCCATCTCTTGATGGCCATTGCCTCTACGAAATACAAATTAAGATACATTTGATATAATAAGTTGAGTTTGTAGGGTAGAAATTTTGGGATTAAACGAAGTTAATTCAGTAACAGAAACAATACCATTGTATGGATATGTATAGATTGGTGCTCTAATAAAACGGAATATGGGTCGGAACCTGTACAGAGTGCATATTGTCTCAGTATACAATGCATGCCCTAGATGAAAATACTTAATCAAAATATCAAATTATGCTATAAGTGATGATTTTTTAAGTCATTAATATACAATATATATACCTCCATATGCAACAATATCGACCTCAAGATTTGCCTGCAACATGAAAAAGAATATCAAGGAATGAAGAACGCTTTCAAATACCCGAGTTTTGTTTTCGACACCTATACGTTTATGTGACCATTCAATTATATAAGATGAAAAACAGAAACTTAAGATGCTTGAAACTATAACTAAAATCCTACACTGAAATAGTCCTCATAACTAAAGATATGTTGCAATATCACAATATCGCATGGATGTATTCTAGGTCTAGCATCAACAAAAACCTTCTAAAGATATGTTGCAATATCACAATATTGCAAAAGCCACATTTTCAAAAATTCATTAGACAATCAACTAGATCAAAACTCCCTCTGTTCCATAATTAGATATGTAATTTCACTTTAGGAAGTCAATAGGGATAACCAACATACCAACTTAACACACTGAAAACCCCTTTTATCGTGATCTTCATAGATTTCAGTAAATCAAATCAATCCCTACTGTTGTATCAACTAGGGTTTTCAAATTCGATTTCAGAATCGAATACAATTACCAAACCCTTAAGCAATCTAAGACCCTAATCAATTATTGTTTCAGATGATGAGAAAGAAGAACCTGACGAGCAAGAGAAAGGGCATGATACTGCATACGAGGGCTGCGACCAATGTCACCGAGCACTACAACTGCTGCTCGACGTCTCTTGCCGAACTCCATTAGTTTTTCACAAATGATTCTTCCGATTCTTGGTGAAATTGTGTGATTTCAATTGATCTCACAAGAGCTGTTGAGAATTGGGATACTATTGTAGTCAGTAGATGACGATGAGTGAGTCTTTGCTTTGAAATTAGAGAAGATGTTATCTTGGTTTTCAAGATTTGATTGTTATAACTTGTAACGTAAGGTATTTTGCAATTTTTATTTTCTTGCGACAATTTTTTTTGGAATGAAAAATAAATAATTTTTAAGTCCTGTCACCCAGGTAAATCTATTGGCGAAAGACCATCCATGTCCGTGAACACAGACAGCGCTGGAGACCCACTTCGCCCACCATTCTAAGGGAAACCCACCACGCAAAGATCCACTGTGGTAAAACCCTTGACTCACTGTGGTAAAACCCTTGACCCACTTGAAGCATATTGCACCTAGTGAGACTCCAACCCATGACATTCACTTTGAAAAGTCATAGAGTATCTTTTTCTAAACAGCTGATTTAAGACTCATTGGCTTCTAAACGACAATTAGAAAGTTATTTGCAATTGGGGTTTATTATTCGCCTTGAAACCAATTAAATCAAAAACTTAATTAACATAAATTGATTAGATGTTGGTTTTTGGTTAGAGATGCGTGTTGCAACCGGTTGATATTTGAGATACATGGAAATCAACGAGTAAATAAGTATGTTGTTATGAGTGAAATAAAACATGGATAAAAGATAATTTTTGGTTAGAGTTAAAATCAAAAGGAAACCGTTAATTCAGTTTTTAGGTTTGAAGACTTAGAGTTCGGTTTGATCAAATAAACCAAATAATAAATAATGATCATTTCTATTTTAGTGTTGAGCTCAATCTTGTTTCAACTCCAGCCCAGTGAATAATAGTTAAAAAATAAACTACTTGCTTCTTTTGTCAAAACCAAAAATTAATAGCTTGATGAGTTTTTACCATGCGTATTAGAACACTACTTGAAGTAAATAACTATAAATATAACATTCATTAGAGCATTCACATCCCGTTTTCTAATTTGATATGAGTGTATTCTCTATAATATATGATATGGTTATAAGTGGTTGAGAAAACATTGTTTAAATCCTTATAATTTTTTAATATATTTTAAATGGTTGTTAGTGAAGTAGAGAGAGTAAAATGTAATGATAAAGACATAAAATGTATTATTTAGTTGTAAAATAAAAATAAAAAATAGTAATTTTTAACGTAATTATATAGATAACAATGAGAAATGAGATGTGAATGCTCTGAGAAACTACGCTTATATAAACCGGTGTGGAGTCCGATTTGTTAAAAAAAAAAGAAAAAAAAAAGAAAAACTTAATAGATTGATCTCGATCAAGGAGCAACTTGAACGTTTAAATTCGTAAAATACCCCTGAGTTTTTGTGAAATAGCAAAACCAGCCCTTTATTATAACTTGAGAAAACTTATATTAACGACACAGACGATCTTTTAACGACTAACGACTTACACCAAGGGTTAGGGTTTTGCTAGTGTGTTCGAAAGTCGAAACGACGAACAACACAGTACTAACAGCAGCCTCTGTGAACTCCACCGTCCGATCATCAATGACGAAAAAACGACAACGCCATCAAAACCCAGAACCCTTTTTACCCGATGACACCAACAAATCAGTCTCCAAGAAGCGAACAAAACCCGCAAAACAACATCAACATGAAGAAAAGGTGCGTTTTTTCAATCGGTTGGGTACATATTTGGGTATAACCTTGAAGATCTTTTGATGAAGATAGCTGTTGTTAACTTATTGTACAATGTGTGTTTGCAGGTTCTATCAGCGGGCTTGAGCTCGAAGATTCTGAAGGAGGCTTTGATTCAGCAGAAGGAGATTCAGGAGGAAACAGATGCACAAAACCCTAATAACATTGTTTTCCCTGAAGAAAATGTTACCCAGAGTCGAGTAGAGGTTGATGATGACGATGATGTTGATAACTTTGCTGGATTCTCTGATAATCATAGTCAGTTTGGCGGTTATGAGGTTCTTTTTGATCTTATGATCTTCATATTTGTTCATGAAATATATGTAATCATTGATTAAGGGGTTGGTAACGAGCCGGGGTCTCTTCGGAAGCGGTCTCTCTATCTCTCAGGATAGAGGAACGACTTGCCACCACATACCCCTCCCAGACCCTGCTCCTCAGCGGGATACACTGGGTATGTTTGTTTGTTT
>BJCO01361785.1:0-14392 GCA_018326465.1 Flaveria floridana | reverse complement strand
GATAGACAATGGATGATTTCATGGAGGAGGTACTTCCACTGGTAGAGACCTTCCCTTTTCTGAAGGTTTTTATAGAGTAATCACCTTTATAGCTCATCTACCTGAAGGACTGATTGACAATAGACTTTAGGAAAGATAAGTCACCCTCTACATCATCCAGCCTAAGATGAGTGTTAATGATGGTTAGAGTGATGAAGATTGTCCTCCCCTGGACTATGGCAGACAAAGCCTTCTCCCCATGCATAGTGACCTCTTGGTAGGTCCTCCAAAACTCAAAGAGTTGATCTTCATAAAGTGGAGGATCTATGGTAAGGGAGGTGAAGTAGTTGGATAGAGTAAAAAATCAACAAATATCTGAGAAACTAGGATCATTCTTAGAGTTTAATAGAGCAACCTGATTGTGTTGGCTATCTAAATGCATGGAAAAATCGAGTTGGTTGCTAGGATCAGGGTTGGCCATTTATGAGTAGCTTTGTGTTGAAGAAAGGTAAAAACAAAGGTGGTTTATGGCAGAATTTAGGTTAGATAATTTTTGCAGATGAAGAGAAGTGAAAGACGGGGAACCGTTGAGTGTATATAAATATAAAATTTATCCGAGACAAAGTTAATGCAAAAGGATAAACTTTGAAATCCGAATGTCGGTCCCACCTCTAACAAAGGTGCCAGAAAGGTAGTTTTCTTGAAATTCGCAAATCTTTCTAAAGTAATTTGTCTTTAGATGTTTTATAAAAATTCAAAAGCCAATTTGGCTTCAGAAGATATTCCTGAGCTTTATGGAAATTTTCCTATGGAAGAAAAATACTTAGAGTATTTTCACTTCTGAGACATATTTGGTTTCGAAAGAGATTAAAACTAAGAAGATTTATTCATAAGAGAATAAATATTCCGAAGTTTCATTTCTTTTGAAAGAAAATTGTTCTTCAAGAACCTATGAGTACTTAGAAGCATATTTAAGCTTCAGAAGATATATCAGAATTTCTTCTGAAGGTAAATTTTTTATAAGTAGTTATTTGTTTTGAAGACATAATGTTCTTCTGAAGACAACTAATGTCTTCTGTGAGAAAAAATGTTTAAAATTTCCAAAATTCTAAGGAAATTATTTGAAAAGTTTTCTTCCAAAGTAACCTGGGATTATGTAGGTGATAATATAGACAACTTAGGACACACACATTTTAGAAATAGTTTTTAGTTAAGTTTAAGAATATATACTCAACGTTAATCATCCCAATAGCTGATACAAGATATTTAAATTCCTATTCATTGAAGGCCTTTATGAATAAATCAGCATATTGTTCATTTGTGTTAATTTTGACTAGTTTTATCAATCCTTTTCAAAATTATCTCTAATCCAATGATACCTGATATTTATGTGTTTTGTCCTTGAGTGTTGTATAGGATTCTTGATGATAGAGATGACACTGTTTTGTCTATATGGATTGGAGTTTCCTTGAAGTTGAATCCATAGTCTAGCATTTGATTCTGAATCCAAAGCACTTGAGCATAGCAGCTAGCTGCAGCAATGTATTCAGCTTTAGCAGTTGATGCAGACACATATTATTATTTCTTGCATTGCCATGAGACTATTCTACCACCAAGGAATTGACATCCCCTAGATGTAGAATTTGCAGTCATATTACAACCTCCATAGTCACTATCTGTATAAGCATACAGATTGAAGTCCGAATTCTTTGGATACCAAAGGCTTAGTTTAGGAGCACCTTTGAGATATCTAAGAATCCTCTTGACAGAAACTAGGTGTGACATCCAGGGGTTGGCTTAATATCTTGCGCAAATGCATATGACAAACATGATATCAGGATTGATGGCTTTGAGGTACATAAGAGACCCAATCATAGCTTTATAGAGATGTTCTTCCACACACTCCCCCTCAAGATCAGGTCCAAGGGAGTGGTTTCTTTCTATGGATGTCTTTGCAACCTCACATTCAGTCTTGTTGAACCTTGTAAGTATGTCTTATACATACTTTGACTGACTTATGAAGATGCCATTGTCCACCTGCCTCACTTGAATTCCTAGAAAAAAATTGAGTTCCCCTATGGCACTCATTTCAAATCTATTCTTCATCAGCTTTTCAAAGTCTTTGCAAAGGTTTGGATCAGGTGAACCAAATATAATGTCATCTTCATAAACTTGAATAAGCATCAAGTCATTCCTTATTCCTTTGATGAAGAGTGCTCCATCTATTGTACCTCTCTTGTAACCTTGCTGATAGAGATATTAAGATAGTGTATTATACCACTTCCTTGGAGCTTGGTGCAACCCATAAATAGCTTTATCAAGCTTGTAGACATAATCAGGATGATCTAGGTCTATAAAGCCATGTGGTTGTTTGACATACACCTCTTCATCAATCACCCCATATAGAAATGCACACTTGACATCAAGTTGATAGTCCTTGAAATCCTTGGATGCAGCAAAAGCAAGGAGTATCCTAACAGCTTCAAGTCTTGCCAATGGAGTAAAAACATCTATGTAATCAATCCCCTTTTCTTATGTATACCCTTGAACCACTAGTCTAGACTTGTTCTTGATGACAAGTCCTCTATCATCTTTCTTGTTCTTAAACACCCATTTGGTACCTATGGCGGTCTTCCTTTGAGGAAGAGGACATAGGTTCCAAACTTTTGTCTTTTAAATTAAAGCAGCTCATCCAACTACCATCCTTCAAAGCCTCATCAACCTTCTTTGGCTCTATCTGGGATAAGAAACAAGAGTATCGCCAAACTTTTTGTCATAGGTTTGTCCTCTTGTTCTCACCCCTGTGTCAACATCTCCAATGATGTTTATGGTGTAGTGTGGCTTGTGGATCCTAAGTGTGTGATATCATTGATGTTGTCTTCCATAGAGTGATTATCAGCATCAAGAAATTCTTGATCATTGTGTAAAAAGTGTAGGGGAGTAGCGATAGAGTTCTTTTCCTTTGGCTTGTGTGACAACTTGTGTTGCTTCACTTTCAAGCATGCAACAGAGTGATCATCACTTGTAAACTCTTTCTTTGGCATTCCTGTTACCATATTATTCTTAATTAATTTGCTCATGTTTTTAAAGTTTACATGGCACATTCTTTTATGCCAAAGTTTAGATTCATCACTATTTCCTTTAGATAGAAGGCAATAAACTTCTCTTGAGGGAGATGTTTCCTACAAATCCATCTTGTACATGTTCCCTTTACTGGGGCTTTGAGCAGGATATTGTCTTGAGGAATAACCACCCCAGGCTTGAGAACAATGCACTCATGCTGAGTGAAGAGCATGTTGTGTCTCTGATCATAAAATTAGGATACACTAAGTAAATTGTACCTAAGCTCCTTGATAAAGTTTACCTATTAAATGTTGAGCTTACCATTTATGACCATGTCCCTTCCAGTAATGTAACCACCTGCATCTCCTGCAAAAGCAATTGGCCCTCTATCACTCTTCTCAAAGTTTTAAAGCATGGAGCCAATGCCTGACATGTGTCTGGAACAACCATTATCAATGATTCATACATTTCTTTTCATCTTTAGTTCTTCCTGCATAAAAGTATATGGTTAGTTACATTTGGAAATGCAAGCCTCATTGGTCTTTGGCTTGTCAAAGTGGACTGAAGACAATGCAACAGTGATTGATCCTATGTTCAGGCTTTGAGGATCATTTGCTGTTGTTGATGAATAACTATCAGTCACATGGTTTTTCTTTATCTTCCACACCATCTTTGGAAGATTAAAGTTGACCTTCAACGCTTTGGAAGTTTTAACAACTTTGGAAGTTTTGGAGACTAGATATTCAAAAGATCCTGCCTTCACTACAGCAAGCTTCAGTGCTTTATAAGTATTTCTTTCTTACAAGACCAAATTTTTTTCCGAAGGCAAGTTTTCAATTATTTTCTTTTCCACATTAGAGATTCTGAAATGAAGAGATTTTCCTTCTTAAGCTTTCTTCTTCTTCTTCTTCTTAGAAGTTTTCTTCTTGGTCTTGTGGATAGTACTTTTGGGATTGTAGATACAATCCTTAGCAAAATAAAAACTACTTCCACACATGATACAACCAACTGGCTTCCTTCTGAGAGTCTTCCTTTGAGTAGAAGGCTGAGCTTGAACACTTTTCATTTCCATCTTCATCTTCTCAGATGATGCAACAATCTTCTTAGGGTGAGGCTTACTCTTAGAGCTTGATGGTTCAAGTTGTGTATCAGTGGTACATAGCTGATCAGCCTACTTTTCTTCATAGGGATGAGTTGGACATGAACTTGAGCTCCTGCTATTAGACTCCATAGTCATATCTCCACCATTCACCACTTCAAATCCTACAAAGATAAGGACTTGTTTCTGCTTAAAGTTGAAAGTGGTCGTGATCTCTTGAGCCTTCTTTGACCTTCTCTTGGTTGCTCTGACCAAGTTCTTCCTCTTGGACTTTGTCATCCCTGGTTCTTCATCTCTAGTGACCCTCTTCATCCTCTATTTAATGGGTTCTATGAGGGGAATCTCATCTTGACAAGTTTCATACCTTGGAGATCTTACAAATAGTAGAGTGTGTGGAGGAGCTATTTCAGTAGATCCTAGTCCCTGCTTGTTCTGATAATACACTTTTGCATGTAAGGATGAGGATATAATGTTCTTGAAGGTCTCTTCTTCAAGAACACATTTTCTGCCCTAGCTTTTCTAATCACAATCAGTTAACTTAGTGATGTGATCTTTCATTTGAGTCCTGTAGTTGGTGTGTTCATGCTTAAGAGTTGAAATGGTTTTCTCTAGATCTTTTATTCTAATTTTATAATCATTTTTAGCTCTTTTAAAATAAGCTTTTAATATGTTTAAGGAATCAAGGTCAGATCTCATCTCTAAGCTATAGGACCTGTATCTGTTAACTTTAGCAATGCATTCTACGGTACAAAGATGTTCCAATACCTTGACTTCTTTATGATTAGCCATCAGTGCTTGGTTTAGAGATGCATCTTTAACCTAGAAACTCCAATCAAAGCCTCCTTCTTTAAAAGCAATTGCAACTTGCTGCTTGGGCTTCTTATTATGTGGAGTTCTATCTGTGCAGTTTGGTATGGGTTGTGCTTTGCCACCATTTGTTCTTGGTGCCTTACACTCCCTAGCTAAATGTTCCATTTGGTTAGAGTTGTAACAATTCACTTTACTCTTGTCCAACACAAACTTTCAACTGGTTGCATTGCTGAGAAAATTTCTCCATATCCTCTTGTAGAACTTCTTGGCCCTGTGAGTAAGAAGAGTTATCTATTGGACTATCTCCATGTACTCCAGTTCATCTGGATGGTTGCAGTCCAAGTCTTTAAGGGTAAAGAGAAAGTTGCCACTCCTTTCATCAGTAGACACAAAGGCTTGAAAAGAGCTTGTCTCTTGGAATAGGCTTCCTTGGATCTAGCTCTCCCATGGTGTCTCCTGGAAGGTGTTAAAAGGACCCTTTTGTGAGTTGTTAGGGTAGCAGATATGATGATGTTGTGGTTCTCTACAGCCCCTTTCAACCATATGAAGGGTAGAATTCTGCTGATTGTTAGAGTTGACAAATGGATTTTTCATGTTCATCTCCATCTGGTATCCACTAAGGATACCATACAACTTAGTGAGAGTGAGGGTCTTTAGGCTTTCAATCCTCTTAATGACCACACAATAGTCTATCCATTGTTTGGGAAGAGAGGACGTGAACTTCCTCACAATGTCCCTATTCACAAGACTTACTCCAACATCTATTAGAGTATCCACAATCTCAACATATCTAAAGTATTCTTGAGTCATGGTTTCACCTATTTTGAAGGTGAAGTTCTCAAACTGTTGCCTCAAGAGGCTTTCTTGTTCTCTTTTGCTTCATTTGAACCCTCATATATCAGCTTCATGGCATCCCATAGTTGCTTAGTAGTTTTGCACTTCTTGAAGCCTCTATAGATAGAGTTTGGAACAACAGTTTGGAGGGCGGTCATGGATTTCTGATCCATACCAATCTTCTTCCAGTCTTCTACAGAGTAGTCAGCCACTTCCTTTGGTATCATGCAACCTCCGGCAGCAGCTGAAGGTGCATGGTACATGAGGTCCAAAGACAACAGATCCCCATATCCTACTATCTTGAGACTTGATGAAGCCTTCCATTCTTTAGCTCCAAGTATCAAAATCATCAAGTGTGATTAGTGGAGACTTTGTCATAGTACCGGTTTTTGTATCAACCTTTGTGAGAGCTGCCACTTGAGTTGTTAAGTGACTTATGAAACTAAAGGGATTTAAGATGGTGAGATATTACAATCAAGAGCCTAAAATGCTCTGATACCAATTGTAGGATCGTTTAAGGGATGGTCATAACAATCAGTTTCACAATGAGAAGAGTTGATGATTAAGAATAGGGTGATATTCACCTTGCCATTTGTTTTTGTTTAGTTATAGTTTATTATAGCTTAGATATTAATGTAATAGGATATTGTTTAATTTTGTCTTATTTTGTATTCTGTGGCATGCAAAACTACGTACGAAACTGAAGTTTCCCCCGGTTGTTTATCATGCCATGGTGCATACTGTTTCGTAATATGCGAAACTGTATGCGAAACTAGGTCCTGTATATATGTTTTTTTGTTCTTCATTATGTAACTATTGAAACTATATTGATTATTATAGATTTAAGTTCATTACTTGTTTGTGTGTCGCTAGGAGCTTACATTTCACATATTTGAGCATTGTTCTTCTTATCTTTATTATTCTTTTGCAAATGGGTTTCATGGTTGACTTATGTTCATATCTCATCTTTACTAGGTCCACAAGATATTAGAATCAGTGATATCTTGTGGATTTCAAGGTTAAACCTTCATCAAAAGCACATTCAAATGATCTGATAAACCAACAATATGGTATCATTACTTTTGTGCTCTTGGTTGTTTGTGTTTTTGGGTAGTTTTGACATATTCATCTTTTCAATCATTTTGGAGCTATTTTATGTGTGTAAGTTGATTGAGGAAAGTGTGGTGTAAGCTTGGCAAACTTATGAAATCATCAGATCTCAAATTCGTTGTGATTTGAGTGAGATTTGGTGATTTTGGGTCTTTTTCGCAAAAAAGGGGGTTTTCAGATTCATTTTGCCTGGAGTTCTTTGGGCAAAACTATCGTGCGAATTATAGATCTTTGGTGGTTTTGATTCCTTTGCGAATCTAGAATGAAAGTTCTTCACTCTGATCAATTTCCTTTCAAAACTATGCTTCTTATCCTTTGTACGAAAGTTCAATAGTTTCGGCCGAAACTGCTGACGAAACTACTACCGAAACTAGTTGCGAAAATAAGTTCTGCGTACAAAACTACCACCTACGAAACTACTATTTCCTGTGCGAAACTACACTCAGTTGTGCAAAACTACTAGTTCTTTAACTTAATCTGACTTCAATGACGACGAGTCTTACTCTTGCTGATCTTGAGAGTGTGGCACCAAACATACCTCCTAAGCTAATCAATTGTGACAACTTTGATGATTGGTAAAGATGCATAAAAGCATTCTTCCTGTACACAGATCATGGTCAATGGGAGTCAATTATGAAAGGACCTCATGTGCCTGTTTCAATAAAAGACAATGTGACCATTCAGATTGCAGATCTGACAAAATACTATGAGAGAGACATCATGCTGATTGATTGGGATCAAAAGGCATTCAGGGCACTAACCTTTGCCTATCAGCAGAAATATTCAACATATTTATTAAGTATAAAAGTACAAAGGCTTTGTACGATGCATTATATGAATTCTATGATGGTAATGAGGAATTGGTCAATTATAAAGGCGCTTAAGCTGAAAAGAAATTCAACCCTTTTTTTGGCCATAAAAATAAGAGTCTCAATGATCTCACCAATTGTTTTCTGTTCATGACAAGCACACTGAAGAAGTATGATGATAAGTTGTCAAACAATAAGCAAGTCACGAAGGTGCTAGATTCTCTTCCACCACAGTGGAGTTTGCAAGTGTGGATTTTGAGTCAAGAAAGGGGATTTCTGGATTACAAACTGATGGAAATTATCAACAAGTTGAAGTCCTTTGAGTTAGACCAGAACCGTCGAGAATACAATCAAGCAATGCTTCCATCTCAAGCTTACTCATAGAATCTTGCTCTTATTTTATTAGGTTCAGATTCATCAAAGCACGTGTCCGCTTATGGTGGTATGATGAGCACTTCTGACAAGACTATAGGCAGTGGATCTACATTAAAATCGCCTAATCTTCCTCAGCTTCCATCAGAAGGTATGGCTCTATTCAGTCTCTTCGTACATAGTTATGAAGCATTGGTGGCTGGTGAACTAAAGGGAAGAGGAGTGACTATAAAAGATATGTATCAGCTGGATCCTGATGATCTGGAGGAAGATGATCTTCAATGGCAGATGGCTATGATCACTTTAAGGGAAAGAAGAATCATGGAGAGAACATGAAGAAAAAAATTTGCAAATCAGAATAAAAAGGTTGGATTTGACACATGAAAGCTGAGGTGCTTCAACTGCAAACAACTTAGGCATTTTAATAGAGAATATCCAGCTCCCATCATCACTAACCCTGGAGCAGTAGTTAATCAGTCGATTTTTATTGATGATAAGGAAGAAAACAAGAAGAAGAAGGAAACAACTCTGCTAACTAACTTCGACTGGAGTGTTGAGTTAGCCGAGACTGGAGAAGAAATCAATCATGCCCAGGCAGCTAAGATTCAGACGTAGTAAAGAATGAAGCAGGAAGAAAGAAAGAATGTTAAGAAAAAGAAAGTTTGAAGATTGCTTATGGAAAGAAGGAGAAGGTGAGTGTGGTGATGGCTAGTATGGTGGAGGTTTGTGAAAAGAAAGAGAAGAGTGAAGATGGAAAAGTTGTAGGGGAAGAGGAGTTGAAGTTGGAATCAAGGGTGTGCAACTATAAGAAAGCCCTAGCTGCAGAGAAGAAGGTGATGGAGATTCCATACGAGGTAGTTCAAGACATGTGTTTATCTGTCTGTAAAATTCATTTATTTGGGATTTATAAAGTAAATAATATATTAAAAGAACATGAAGGGAAACTAAGAAGGGTAATGAGGAACTTAAAAAGAATGAAGCAAATTTTTTTATAAAACTAAATGAAGTTTTAAAAGAAAATGATCATTTAAAAAGAACACTTTTTGAAAGAAATGTGGAAGTCAATGCCTTGACAGAAGGGGTAACTTTAGCTGAATTCGAGACCACTAAACTTAAAACAAAACTTGATAAATGGACTATTCTGGAATGAAGCTATGGAACTCTATAGCATACAAAGGGGATCTAGGATAAAGACAGGGTTGGGTTGTGGTGAAACCACTTATGTCTACCCATCGTCTAGCACCCTTTGCTATTCTCCAATGCCTACACCTCATCCTTCAAATGATTTAATTAAAAAGGATACTAATAGTTTGTTTGCAGGTTTAGAAAGGGTGAATCATAAAGAGGTTCGGGAAGATTATGATTATGGAGGAAGTAGAGGTCTTGGCGGTAGTAGTTCTAGTTCTTCAGATTTTGAAAAGTCTTTTGTAGACAATAGTTCTAGTAACATAGATTGTAGTTTAGATAGTTTTCATTCCAGTTGTTCTCATTCCTTAATTTTAAATCAAATGAAGTTGATGTTTAAAGCATTAAAGAAAAAGTTGGTGTTCTCAGTAAAGGCGATAAGAATTCTTTGAAATCAAACTATTTTGAAAAATTCATGTCTCTTCCTATTCCCACTTTCACCATATTCGGATCTCTACTCCAAGTGAAACAACATCCTCAAATGATTGTAGAATTTCAGAGATAAGAGAATCCATAAATCATGACAGATCATTTGGCGCAGAAAACAAATCACAGAAAGTGCATGTCACTTACAATGATTTTGACTCTCTTATGTCTCAATGTGAGGAAGAGATTATTATAGATAAAATTCCAATTGAAAACGATAAAATAAAAGGCCTAAAATTTCGTTGTTTCAACTGGGAAAAAGATTATCACATTGTCAAGCATTGTCCAGAGGTTGTAAATCGAAATGTAGATAATCGTTCTTTAGGAAATAGAATAAAATATTTTGTTGATAGTTTCTTTTGTACAAATTCATCATCTCCCATAACCAAACCAGCTATGGTTTGGGTTCCCATGACTAAATGATTTTCTTTAATTCATTTGCCAGGATCATTCAAGGACTATCAACAGCACTTGGCACGTAAATAGTGGATTTTCAATGCACATGACCGGATTGAAGGACATTGTTACAAATTATCGGATAATAAATGGACGATGTGTTGCCTTTGCAGGTGATAAAAAGGGAGGTAAAATGATGGGTTAAAGTGAGGTATCTAATGGTTTTTTAACCTTGGAAAAGGTAAATTTCATGCTTGAATTGGCATTCAGTCTTCTGAGCGTGTCACAAATTTGTGACATGAATATTCCTTAGCGTGTCACAATTTGGCATTCAATCTTCTGAGAGTCATTTCTTTGGCATAGACGTTTAGACCATGTGAATTTTAAGAACATTAACAAACTGGTCAAAAATAATCTTGTCAGCGGTTTACCTCAAAAGGATTTTTCTGTAATTGAAGAGTGTATATCTTGTGGTAAAGGTAAATAGCATAAGAAATCACACAAGCCTAAACAAGAAAATTCTATTTCTAATCCTCTTATGTTATTATATTATGATCTGTTCGGTCCAATAAGTGTGAAGAGTATTGCTAAGAAATCTTATTGTCTTTTTATTATAGATAATTATTCCAGATATTCTTGGGTTCTATTCCTAGCACATATACGGGAGACAGCAGAGGTGTTGCAGAAGCTAACTTTAACTGTTGAGAATATCAGCAATAAGAAATTTTTTAGGTATCAGAAGCAACAATGGGATAGAGTTCAGAAATCAAATCTTTGGTTCATTATGTGCAGGCAAAAGGATTCTCAGGCAATTTAGCGCAGCCCAAACTCCTCAGCAGAACGGTGTTGCTGAAAGGAAGAATCGCACACTTATTGAAGTAGCCCGAACTATGCTCATAGAATCTAAACTTCTTATAAGTAGAAGCAGTCAACTGTGCTTCCTACATTCTAAACAGAGTTCTGATTGTGAAAGACAAGATTGCAGGATTAGTGTTGATATCTCAACATAAGTTTTATGTCACAAACTCAGTAAGTCTCACTCGATTTATATTGTAGAATCTCTAACTAAGTTGACAATAATATAAAAAGTTAATGAACACATCAGTAGTTTTCAAGATACTTGTATATATTACTTCTTCACTCAGTATTACAAGACTCTTACAAGCATGATTTGATGAGTTACAATGAGAAACTATATACACTACTATCTACAGCCGGTTATACTTGGATGACCAGCTGGAATTTACAACTAGACAAATACTATATTGCTACAAGTACATCTAAGATAAAATACTATCCTAGATTAGGTAGTCATGATAGGTCCATGACTTACCTTTTGTTACCAACTAAAGATAGCAGTTGTACTAATTAATAAAGGTGAACAGTGGACTAAAGTATGGTCAACTACATGGGTGTGGGAAAGCGTCATGTAGTTTGTCAGAGGTTGCAGCAGATGTCAGACAACCCATACTTATATCCACTGGTTCATAGTTGGTTCTTCCAAAGGTAAATGACTTCAAAAGAATAAGTTCTTCCAAGGCCATTTGTACTTCGGAAAAACAACTTCTTTTGAGTGTTCTACAAGTCTTCATGACTGTCTTCCTCCAAAGACATTGCCTTGGATCTTTTAAGTGTGTGTAAGGCCTCGTTCCTTAGATCTTCTAAGTGTGTGTAAGGCCTCGTT
Source organism: Flaveria floridana (assembly GCA_018326465.1). NCBI lineage: Eukaryota > Viridiplantae > Streptophyta > Magnoliopsida > Asterales > Asteraceae > Flaveria > Flaveria floridana. Next base: position 2,625 of record BJCO01361785.1, on the reverse strand, counting down.
CCCGGAGACCATAGAACAATACACATTTCATAAAACATTACAGTGGAAATTAAGTTAACAAAAACCATTCATTATCCTTAATAACTATTCTTGTTAAGGAATACAACATTGTTCGTAAGTTACAAAAGCAACTATTAATTGCATTACAAAACAACAATAATGTTATGTGTGAATGGATGGCAGTCTTGCTCTACCGAGTAGTCTCCCCGTGTGCCATCCTAAGCAAAATTACCTGCCAACTGAAAATGCATAAAAGTCAGCGTTGCTGAGTGAGTTCTAGTTTTAGAAGTATTAAAATACCTCGTGTGTTTTATATACGATAATATACTTCTTTAATAACATACATTACTTTCATATGCGAGCACACATCATACGTACATTCAGACAATATTCATTGTTCGTTTCATTCTTTCGTACTTTCATTGTTATCTTTCATCATCATACGCATACTTTCATTTCGTACTTTTTGTTATCTTTCACTTTTATTCGGACCAATGAGCAATACCTCGAACATTGTGCACGAAGCTGATGCTGGGCCTGAGGTCTATAAATAGACCCCGAACATTACGCAAAAGCTAACCCAGTCACCTAGGGCATGCCACAAGGGTCCCGTCAATCTCAATGATTGATTGTGTATGCATCCTTTGGGTTAGCTAAACCACACACAGTTGAGCTGACGACAATATGGTCATGCACCTCCATTTAATTTGCTTGCAAGCCATTCATTCGTTCACTATGTTCCACTTTTCATCTTTATTATCATTCACTTCATTATGTTATACTTAACGTTCATTCATACATACATCATACTGCGTAGAGTCATAACATAATGCATAATATAGATTATAACATAATGTACACATTTTGAAAACCGTGAAAAGATAACACATCATACACATATACATATCATAATATTTATCACATCATAATCCTCATCACATCATCATACTTTAAACATATACCATCACATCACATCAGTGTCTATCTCAGTCACATACCCCTTAAAACCCCTTAGAAAGCCCTAAATCCAAAATGGGCACATGGGACATTTCAGGTGCATGAGCCTAAAATTTTTCTAAGTAAAATAGTTTAGGCGCATCAGTACTATGCAGGCGCATGAGCCCTGCTTAGGCGTTTTTCCACTGCAGGGGCATGAGCCCTACTTAGACGCATCAACACTTAGGCGCATGAGCCACCCCGATCGCATGGGTACTATTTAGACGCATGACCTACACTTAGGCGTCTGGGCGTAGATGTTACGCATATGAGGTACTGTTTGGGCGCATGAGCTTGTACTTGGCATATTTTGGCATATATTATAGGCACATGGACACTATTTGGGCGCATGAGGTATACTTAGATTTTCTAGGCCGAATTTTTGGCACATAGGCCACTGTTTAGGCGCATGGAACATTCTTATAGATGTTTCTAAACCAATTTCGAACCCAATCATCATCTTAACATGTTCTTAACTTAAATCTATCATCCTAGGCGTCTCAGACGAGTGGATAACCACATAACACATGATTTCACACATTCATACATACGGTTGCACATATAGCATCTTTTAAAACATTTTTCATGCATTTTCAACCCCAAAGAAGTTTAAGAACATATAAAACGGGTCTAGAACTCATCTTTTTCCGCAAACAAGCAAAACTCCACCAAAATGCTTGCAAACGGTTCAAACACCTAAAACATGCAAAACAAACACCAAAACACATAGAACACCCAATAATCATTTTCTAAGGGTGAATTCACCTAGAAAACCAAACCAATTACACAAAGAAACATCTGCCTTCTAAAATTTTAGCTTCTGCTTCTTGAAAAACCGGAAACATCTGCTCTTCTTTCCTCTTTCTTGTTCCCAGCCGAAAGTGGTTTAGAAAGACAGATGCATGGGTGGCTATACCCATTTATAATAGAGTATTTTGACTTTTGTACTTTTTACACAAAGCCCCCTCCACTTTTATTCTTTTTCCTTTATTGCAAGATATTTTTATTTTCTTTTTCTTATTGTTTTCTTTTCTTTTATTTGACTAAAATTTCAAGTGTTACAAGTCCACTCCCTTTAAGGAGGTTTCATCCCTGAAACCTATCATTATTCGAATAACTGTGGGTAATGTTGTCTTATCTCTTCTTTAGTCACCCACATAGACTCAGAACCCTTTCGGTGTTTCCACTGTACCCGCACAAGTGGAACCACTTTATTCCTCAATCTTTTCTCCTTCCGATCAATGATTGCCACTGGTTGCTCTACATAATTAAGCCGTTCATTCACCTTGATATCCTCTAGTGGTACAACCATATCTTCTTCAGCTAAGCACTTTCTGAGATGAGATACATGGAAAGTTGGATGAATTCCACTTAACTCATCGGGTAGCTATAACCTATAGGCCACCTCTCCTACTCGAGCAATGGTTCGGAAAGGTCCTATATACCTCGGGCTCAGTTTACCCCGCTTTTTGAACCGGATAATGCCCTTCCAAGGTGAGACCCTCAGCATGACTCTATCACCCACGTTGAACTCAATCGGTCTTTGCCTTTTGTCAGCATATGACTTCTATTTATCCTTGGCTGCCTTCATAAAGGCTTTGATCCTTTCTAGCTTTTCCGTTGTATCCT
>BJCO01361784.1:0-10038 GCA_018326465.1 Flaveria floridana | reverse complement strand
GATAACTCTTGTACTTTGAGTGATGATGAAGAGGAAGTTAGTTTCTATGCCTCCAAACCCACTAAGAAATCATCTCAAAGTAAGACCCAAAAAGAAAAAGGAAGATCTGTTGAGAAAAGAGAGACTACAGCAACAGTAGAATCTTCTCAACAAAACAATCAATCAGAACCAATAACTGTGATATTGGATTCTGAAGAACAAAAAGCAGCCTTTGCAGCTTTTAGTTCTAGCTTTCAAGCATATCTGGGAAGCTCACTTACATCAGCAAACATTTGCCAACAAGACTTGGAAGAACTACATCCTGATGTAGTGGAAGAGATGGATCTACAATGGCAGATGGCAATGATTGCTTACAGAGCTAAGCAATATCTGCAGAGAAACAAGAATCTGGTTGCAGCTAGTAAAACATCAAAGATTGGTGTTGACAAATCCAAAGTCAGATGTTTCAAGTGTAATATCTATGAACACTTCTCTAGAGAATGCAATCAACATCATCTCATCAGCAGCAGCAGCATCAGCAGCATCAACATCAGCAATATCAGCATCAGCAATCAAACTCGCATGGGAAAGACTTAGGCGCATGAGTGACTATTGGGTGCATGGACAATATTCAAGCGCATGGGCTGGTACTTAGGATATTTTGGAAAAAATCTTAGGCGCATGGGAATTATTTGGGCGCATGATTAGCACTTAGGATTTTCTAAGTCAAATTTCTAGGCGCATGGGCCCTTTTTAGGCTCATGGCCAACGATTGTGCATTTTTCAGAATTGCATTCAAACCGAATATGCATATGAACCTATTCTAACCTTATTTCTATCATTCTAAATAATAACAACACATAAAAAACCATATAACACAAACATATACACATATATACATACGGGTAAACATAAAATAGTTGTAAAACCTTTTAAACATGTATTTTCAGCCCCAAAGAACTCTTAAAACATAATACCGGGGTCTAGAACTCGCCTATGTAGCCTTCAAGTAATAGTCCTCCAAACTTGAGTGAACAAGAGTTCAAGCACCTAAAAGACATCAAAATAAACAACCAAACACAAGGTGAGACCTTCAACATAACTCTATCTCCTACATTGAACTCGATCGGTCTATGCCTTTGGTCGGCATACGTCTTCTGTCTATCCTTTTCCACCTCTATAAAGGCTTAGATCTTTTCTAACTTTTCCGTTATAGCCTCGGTCACCTTGATACTTCCCAACTCCTTCTGGCTAATGTCTCCCCAACATACGGGCGTCCTACACCTCCTACCATATAGCATCTCGTACGGTGGCATGCCAATGCTTGCATGATAACTGTTGTTGTATGAGAATTCCACTAAGGGTAAGTGATCATCCCAACTTCCTCCAAATTCGATCAAGCATGCTCGAAGCATATCCTCAAGTGTCTGAATCGTCCTTTCAGACTGACCATCTGTCGGAGGATGGTAAGCTGTGCTAATGTGTAGCCTCGTCCCCATCACATCATGGAATGTTTTCTAAAACTTGGATATGAACCGGGTGTCACGATCTGACACGATGGACACCGGCACACCATGACGAGTTACAATATTTTTGATGAACAGATCCGCCTGCCTCTCAAATGAGTATTTCTCACGGATCGGTAGGAAGTGAGCACTCTTTGTCATACGATTAACTATCACCCAAATGGTATCGTACCCCCTCGCTGTACGAGGTAGCTTTGTTATGAAGTCCATGGTGATGTGCTCCCACTCCCACTCAGGTATATCCAACGGTTGGAGCTTCCCGTATGGCTTCTGATGCTCTTCCTTCACTTGCAAACAAGTAAGGGACTTGCTCACATACTCGACTACGTCCCGCTTCATTCCCGGCCACCAATAATCTTTCTTCATGTCCTGGTACATCTTTGTGGCACCCAGATAAATCGAGTATCAAGCCTTATGAGCTTCATCCATGATTTGTCCCCGTAGGTTTCCATAACGAGGGATCCACATCCGCTCGAAGCGGGTCCTAACTCCGAGATTCTTCTCACCCAATTCTGGGACTAGACCCTTCATACGTTCAAAGTTAATCCAATTTTCCTTTAGTCCCTCGTCTTGGAACTCTTTGACCTGTTTCATCATGTCAACGGTCATAACTAACTGATAAGCCTTCACTCGAATCGGCTCGAGTCTCTCTTTTCGGCTAAGGGCATCGGCCACAACATTGGCCTTACCCGGATGATAATGGATCTCACAGTCATAATCCTTGATGATTTCCAACCATCTCCTCTGCCTCATGTTCAAAGCCCTCTGCTTGAAGAAGTACTTCAAGCTCTTATGGTCGGTGAAGATGGTGCACTTCGTCCCGTATAAGTAGTGCCTCCAAATCTTTAACGCGAAGACCACATCCACTAGCTCTAAGTCGTGGGTAGGGTAGTTAGCCTCGTGGATCTTCAATTTTCGGGACATATAGGCTATAACCTTCCCTCGTTGCATCAATATGCAACCCAGTCCTGAGTAAGAGACATCCGAATATACAACTAAGTCTTCACTCCCTTCGGATAATGTTAAGACAGGGGCTTGAGTTAATCTTGCCTTTAACTTCTCAAAAGCATCCTCCTGTTCCCGACTCCACTAAAACTTCACGTCCTTGTGAGTCAATTTAGTCAAAGGTGAGGTTATCTTAGAAAAGTCTTGAATAAATCTTCCGTAGTATCCCGCCAATCCTAAGAAATTTCGAATCTCGGATGACATCTTTGGAGACTTCCATTGCATCACCGCCTTAACCTTCGCCTGGTCCACCATAATTCCTTTAGAATTCACCACGTGACCCAAAAGTTGGACTTCACGCAACCAAAAAGCACACTTAGAAAGTTTAGCATACAACGTCTCTCTTCTAATTGTCTCCAGAACTTCGCGTATGTGGTCGGCATGTTCTTCCTCATTTTTCAAATAAATCAAGATATCGTTAATAAACGCAATCACTAATTTATCTAACATTGGCCAACACACTCGGTTCATCAAATCTATAAAGGCAGCTGGGGCGTTAGTTAAATCGAAAGACATAACGAGAAACTCGTAGTGTCCATAACGCATTCGAAAAGCGGTCTTAGGAATGTCTTGCTCCTTCACATTCAATTGATGGTAGCCAGATCGGAGATCTATCCTTGAGAACTAACTGGCACCTTGGAGCTCATCGAACAAGTCATCAATTCTCGGTAAGAGATATCAGGTTCGTCACCGTTAACTTGTTTAACTCCTGATAGTCTATGGACATCCTCATACTACCATTTTTCTTCTTAACAAACAAGACCGGAGCACCCCAAGGAGAGATGCTCGGTCGGATGAACCCTTTATCTATCAACTCCTGTAGTTAAATAATTAGTTCTTTCATCTCGGTCAGAGCTAACCGTTATGGTGCCCTAGCAACGGGTTGAGCACCGGGTATCAATTCAATCTGAAACTTGATCTCACGGTCCGGTGACACACTCGGTAAATCTTCTGGAAACACGTCAGGAAAGTCGTGCATAACGGGTACATCAAACAATTGTGTTACTGACGCGCCCACATCCTTTACGTAAGCCAGGTAGGCATTACATACACGTTTTGTGTATTTCTCTGCTGCCGCCATCGAAATCACCTTCGGAATTGTAGCGACGCGATCGCCGTAGACCGTCAGCAAACTTCCAACGGGCGCGATTCATCAGATCATCTTCTTATGACACATAATATTCGCCTCATAGGTCGCTAACCAATCCAACCCTAGTACTACATAAAATCTGCCTAGGGGCATCACAAATAGTTTAGCAGAAACCTTATGGCCTTCTAGTTCTCTATCCCAGTATTCTATCATATCAGAAATTCTAGTAGACTTACCAATAGTGGTCTACATTAATTGGCTCATCAATACTTCTAGTACTAACAGGAAACTTAGCACAGAACGCAGTAGAAGTGAAACTCCTACTAGCACTAGAATCAAATAATACCGAGGAGCAAATTTGGTTTACTAGAAACATACCTGACAGGACATCGGGGTCTACTCTGGCCTCCTCCTGGGTCATTGTGAAGGCTCTAGCACTTTCCCTCTGCCCTCCTTCTTTTATCCTCTTCTTCCCACCAGAGCTCTCGGCCCTTGGCTTCTTGCAATCCCAGCTCAGATGGCCTTCCTCACCATAGTTATAGCATCGTATAACCCCACACATCTTCACCACATGACCAGGCTTTCCACACTTGAATCACACATTCGCTCCCCACTTACATTCACCCGTGTGCTCCCTTCCACATCTACCACACTTTTTCATCCCCAAGCTTGATGACACCACCCTTCGCTCATCCATCCTCATCCTCTTGCTGTTTGGAGTGTAACCACCACGTCCAAACCCTTTCCTATTCCAGTTCTTGTCGCCACCACGTGTCCTCTTCACCTCATTACTACCACCACTCTCTCATTATATAGCCTCCTATCCAGATCCACTGCCGACCTAAAAGTGCTTGGTCGGGCAGCTATCAAATGCCTGCGGATATCAACCGGCAATCGGTGCACATACCTTTTAATCTTCTTCGACATCGGTGTAACCTGATTCGGCACCAGCCTCGACATTTCATTGAACTTGGCGGTGTATTGTTGGTGGGTCATGGTTCCCGCCTCAAGCTATAGAAACTCCCACTTTATCTTGTCTAGTTCACTATTAGGACAGAATTCCTCAATCACCATCTTCTTTAATTCTTCTGGCCTCATCTTTCTGATGGCCATGGCACCCTCGGCTTGGATAAAATTGGCCCATCAACATAGAGACGAGTCAACGAACGATTGAGTGGAAAAGTTCACCTACTAGTCCTCCCTGCACTCACTAATCTCTAACACCACCTCCATCTCTCTTACCCAGCAATGAGCAGAGGCAGCATCCCCATTGCCATCGAAAGTTGGGGGATTACAACGTTGGAATGCCTGTAACTGCACCCCTTCGTGGTTTCCCACACTACTACCTCCTCCTCATCACTGGAGGCCACCATCCCAACATTCTTTTCTTCCCCTTCACGATGACCCCTCTCATTCCCCTTTCTCCCAACCGTGGTCCTTCTCTTATCCTCCTTCTTTCTCTCATCCTCCCTTACAGCACGATTGACTTCAGTCACTACAAATGGTAGGATCGTCTGCTTGACTTGGTAAACCTCCTCAACCACTACCTCTTTCACTGAGGCCCTCAGATTGACACTCTTATCAATGCCCTCATACTGAATCTCGGGATTTGTAGGTTCGTTTCAGCAGTCCTAACCCCTTCCTCTTGGCACGTGTTGCCACACCACGTCCACCACGTACTCCTTCTCTAGAAGCCTTAGACGATCTTCCTCGAACCATCCTCTAAACACTAGAAGATTCAAATACTAACACGGTCATTCAAGGTAATAACTCAGTTTATGTAAGTATAGTAAGTCCCTAATTACAGTGGCCAGTTGTGATTACCTACTTACTTTACTCTTCATCCCCCGAGCATTTCCTTTCCTGACTACATTAGTATTCAAATATACTAAGAGCATATAAATCAAATAGCACACGCATATCACGACGGTTAACATTAAGAAAAGAAATACCTGATCGCACGTAGCTACTCGGGCTTGCATCCATCCATTCGGTCCTATTCTCAGTTTAAGTTTAGGTTTTTGAAAATATTTACCCATTTCTTTTAAATTTTAGCTCTGATACCCACTTGTAAGGCCCCTTTCCCAGAGACCTCATACATTGTCAATCATAGCATTAAACATATAAAACATTACACATTTCATAATATTGGGCAGCGAATTAATTTAACAAAAACTATTCATGCATATAACTAATGTGACCAAATAATACATCATTGTAAATTAGGGTTACAAAATAATTATTCAGTTGCATTACAACACAACAAAATCATCATCCACGAATGGATGCCAGTCTTGCCCTGCTGACTAACTTCACCTGCGTGCCACCCTCAGCAACAGTTACCTGCAAACTAGAAATGCATAAAAGTCAGTATTGCTGAGTGAGTTCTAGTTTGCAAAAGCATTAAAATACCTGGTATGATTTATATATGAAAATACTCTTTTCACTAAAGTACTTCCTTTACTTTCGTACGTAAGCATTTATCATACATACATCAAAGTATACTCTTGTTATCTTTCATCATCATAAACATTCATGTGTCTCGTACATTTTTATTATCTTTCAGTATTTCAAGATCCTGTCATAACCATACCCCATCGTTTGGCACAGAGCCACCTCAGTCTCGAGGTTAAGTGACAAGGATCCCGTTTTGTACTTTTGGATCAATCACCCAGACTGATCCCCCTATGTTTGAACCCTCATGGTTTAGCCAAAATCACATGTTGTATGACACACAGTTGAGCTAACAACCCTCAATGGGTTATGTAACTCCTTAAGTTTTTCTTGCAAGACCTTTTGTTTATTTATAATGTTCCACTTTGCATTAATCATTAATCTTTCACTTTCTTTAATGATAATACTTTAAGTATACGAATATAATCACACCACGTAAAGCCACGTAGATAATACATAATAAGGAACATAAGGAAAGCCGAAGACATGCACAAAATAAATAAATATAAGCATCAAGTTAATCTAGGGTCAAACCCTAAATTCTGATTTCCCAAAATTCCTGAAAATTTTCAAAGTGTTCTAGGCACATGAGCACTATGCAGGCGCATAAGTCCTGCTTGGGTGCATTAACACTATGTGGGTGCATGAACCAACACTTAGGCGTCTGAGAATTATTCCTGGGCGCATGGGGTACTGTTCAGGCAAATGACTAACACTTAGGCATTTTGGGCAGTGGGCGCATGGGAAAGACTAAGATGCATGAGTGACTATTTGGTGCATGGATACTATTCACGCACATGGGCTGGTACTTAGGATATTTTGGCAAAAATCTTAGGCGCATGGGAACTATTTGGGCGCATGATTAGCACTTAGGCTTTTGTAAGTCAAATTTCAAGTTGCTTGGGCCCTGTTTTGGCACATGGCCAACCATTATGCATTTTTCAGAATTATATTCAAACCCAATGTGCATATGAACTTATTGTAAGCTTATTTCTACCATTCTAAACAATAGCAACACATAAACAACCATATAACACAAACATATACATACATATACATACAGGTAAACATAAAACAGTTGTAAAACCTCTTAAACATGCATTTTCAGCCCCAAAGACTTTTAAAACATAAAACCGGGGTCTAGAACTCACATATCCAGCCTTCAAGTAATACTCCTCCAAACTTGAGTTAACAAGAGTTCAAACGCCTAAAACATATCAAAATAAACAACCAAACACAACAAGCACATAAAAATCGGTTTCATGGTTAAAAAGCCATCAAAACCGAGCCAGTTATATAAAGAAATGCTTACCAAGAGCAAGAACACAACCTCCTCTTCTTAAAATCGATAGAACTTTTGATTTCTTTCTTCTTTCTTGTTCTTGGTTGAAAAGGCAGGTTGTAAAAAGGTATTATAGGCGGCCATACTCATTTAAATAATAAAATAATGTGTTTTGTGGTTTTTACACTTAGCACCCTTCTAATTTTATCCCCTTTTCTTTTTTTTCAAGATACTTTCTATTCTCTCTCCTTATTACTTTTCTTTTCTTTTATTTTGACAAGAATTTTGTGTGTTACAGGAAGATATTCCTTAGCTTGACAAGAATTGCTTCGGAAAAAAATACTTATAATATTTTGCTCCCGAGATATATTTGGTTTCGAAATATTTTAAATTACAAAATTTTTATTCCAAGGATGAGTAAATCTTTCGAGACTTAATTGCTTTCGGAAGAAATTTGTCCTTCAAAGTAAATATGTATGAGAAGCATATTAAAGGTTTTGAAGATATATCTGAATTTTTTTTCAAGGTAAATTTCTTAGTAAGCATTTATTGGTTTTGAAAATATAATTTTCAATCCGAAGTGAACTTAATGTCTTCCGAAAGAAAATATATCTTTAATTCTCAAAATCTTTAGGAATATTATTTTGAAAAAAATTCATCCAAGGTAAACAGGGCTTATATGAGTGATCATATAAACGACTTAAGACACACATATTTGAAAAATAATCATGAAATTAATTTATGATAATCTACTCAAGGTTAATCATCCCAATTGCTGATACAAGATATTTAAATCTCTCTTCATCAAAAGTTTTTATGAACAGATCAGCATATTGTTCATTTGTATTAACTTTGACAAGTTTTATCAATCCCTTTTTAAAATTATCTCTTATTAAATGATACCTGATGTTGATGTGCTTTGTCTTTAGTGCTGCACTGGATTCTCTGTAATAGAGATAGCACTATTGTTGTCTATGTGGATGGGAGTCTCTTTAAAGTCGAATCCATAGTCTAGCATCTAATTTTGAATCCAAAGCATAAGAGCATAGTAGCTTGTAGTAGCAATGTATTAAGCTCCAACAGTTAAGGCAGATACACAGGATTGTTTCTTGCATTTCTATAAGACTATCATTCCACCAAGGAATTAACATCCCTTTGATTTAGACTTTGTAGTGAAGTTGCAGCCACCACAGCCAATAACTGTATAGGTATAGAGATTGAAGTTAGAATTCTTTAGATACCAAAGTCCTAGCTTGGGAGCTACTTTGAGCTACATAAGAATCCTCTTGATAGCAACCCATGTGGCATCTTGGGATTGGCTTGATATCTTGCATAAATGCGTATGGCAAACATGATATCAGGCCTGCTGGATGTGAGGTACGTAAGTGACCTAATCATAGCCCTATAGAGATGTTCATTAGCACACTCCCCCTCAAGATCAGGTCCTATTGAGTGGTTTCTTGCTATGGTTGTCTTAGCAAGCTTGCACTCAATCAGATGAAATCTTGTTAGTACGTCTTGTACATGATTTGACTGGTTTAGTAACATGCCATTGTCAATTTGCTTCACTTGAACTCCTAAAAGAAATTAAGTTCCCCCATTGCACTCATTTCAAATCTATTCTTCCTCAGCTTATCAAAGTCTTTGTAGAGTTTTGGATTAGTTCACCCAAATATGACGTAATCTACATAATCTTGAACTAGCATCAAGTCCTTCCATGTTCCTTTTATAAAGAGCGTGCTGTCAATAGTGCCTCTCTTGTAGCCATGCTTGACAAGGTACTAGGACAGTGTCTCATACCACTTCCTTGGAGCTTGATGTTGCCCATAGAGAGCTTTGTCAAGCTTGCAGACATAATCAGGATGATATGGGTCTGCAAAGCCAGGTGGTTGTTTGACATACACTTCTTCATCTATCACTCCATATAAAAATGCACATTTAACATCAAGTTGGTAGACCTTGAAATCCTTGGATGCAGCAAAAGCAAGTTATGTCCTAACTGCTTCAAGTCTTGCCACATGAGAAAAAACATCTGTGTAGTCAATCCTTCCTTCTTGAGTGTACCATTGAACAACTAGTTTTTCTTGTTCTTGATAACAAGCCCTCAATCATCCTTCTTATGCCTAAAAACCCACTTAGTACCTGTTGGCGTCTTCCCATGAGGAGGAGGGCATAGGTTCTAAACATTTTTTCTCTTGAATTGAATTTGCTCCTCCTGCATTGCTTTAACCCAACTTCCTTCTGTTAAAGTTTTATCAATTCCTTGGCTCAATCTGGGACAAGAAGCAAGAGTATAGACAAACATTTTTTCATTAGTTTGTTCTCTTGTTCTCACCCAGTGTCAACATCTCCAATGATGCTTATGGTGGGATGATACTTGTGGACTCTCAGTTGATGAATCATAGCAAGTTGGTTTGACAGATCCAAATTAGTGAAATTTAGATCTGGTGAATGATTATTACCCACCACATCAACACACTTATCAAGTGAAACTTGATCCAATGAGTGTGTGACATCATTCATGTTGTCTTTAGTGGAGAGGTTGTCAGCATCATGAAATTCCTAATCAGTTTCCACATCTCTATCTCCTCCTATATTGGAAACTCCTTTATTTGAGTTATGTGCATCTGTGCTATAATTTATAGGCACCTCAGATGTATCAGCTCAAGAGTTTGTCATTGTTGTTTTCATAGGATTTCCAA
>BJCO01361783.1:0-42128 GCA_018326465.1 Flaveria floridana | reverse complement strand
GGAAGATCTCCTTTGGTCTCGGAAGCTTTTCAGTTTGACCAACTTTTATGGATTCTTCTCGGAAGAATTAAATTGCTTTTAGAAGTTTTCATTTTAACAAACTTTTAAAGCTTGTTCTCGGAAGTTTTGTTAATTCGGAAGCGTTTCAATTTGACAAACTATTATAAGTTGTTCACGGAATATCTGAGAAATTCATCTTGACTTCCTGATTGATCATGACATATATACTTCGGAAGAATTGAGTTACTCTTAATCATGTCACAAAATCCTTTAAAATTTTAATTGAGAAGATCCAAATATTGATACCTTTATAAAATTAAGCTAGATTAATCTTAGTCCGACTTAACAAAATTGTAATTGAATCAAGTTAACTCATTAATTAGGTTGATATGTGACAACATCACCCAAAACTCACTCGACTTTTTGTGTCAATGCAGTAGACCAGTGATGTAACACAACCATGTGACGCAATTTTTAGGACGAAAATTTTTTCAACATGGGGATAATGTGACATCCGGTAATTTTCCATTACCAAACTCCATTAGTTCCGTTAGGTCTTGCATACATGTGTCGTGAGCACACACTAGTTTTCGTTGAATGTTGGTGACTTAATAGTAATTAATAATGATAAACAGATAATAATTTAGCTAATAATATTGATTATTATTTGTGGTTATGTGATTCAAAAATTTATGGATTTAAAACATTGTTTATAAATTTTAGTTGATAACGTGATTACGTTTATTATTATGTGATTCATTTGTTTTATTATTAGTTGAAATATATAGTTATTACTTTTTGAATAATTATTTATGAGTTTGGAAGTTAAAAACATTTTAAAAGGTGTTAAAAGGTAATTTTTTATAAAATGTTGTAAAAGAGGGATTAAAGGGGTAATTATATTAAGTAAAATTTAACAAAAATAAACCCTAATCCCCCACACCCTCAAGTCACGGACGAAACCCCCTCCCCCTCTCATCTTTGCTATTTTGATCAAGAACAACAGCATACAATCGATTTTGATTAGTTCCAAGGGATTGCAAGGTGTTAGCAAATTCAAATCTTGATTTCTACACATTTAAAAGGTTATATTTTCATTGTTGTCATTGTTCTTGGTGTATGTTGAACCCTAATTCGAAAATGATGCAGAAAAGATGAAATTGATGATGATTTGATGATGATATGAAGTTAGTTAGGTTATATGAATGATCATCTATGTTGATTGTGCAAGAAATCCATGATTTTGATTACCTAGTTCATATCTTACTATTAATAGTAACTTTTGTGCATGAACTTGATGAATTGATGATGGATTGCTGATGTAATGATGTTAGTGATGTTGTATGAGTGTTAGTCTATATAGAGATGCAAGGAATCCATAATTTATGTAGTGTAGTTCATATATTGCCAAAAGTGGAAACTTCTATTAAGGAAGATTTATGTTTGGATGAACTGTGAGCATTTGATGGATGCTTATGACTACTATAAACTAGATAGGGTTTGTTATTGATTAATTTGTGTTGAAATTGGTGGAAGAATAGATGTTAAGATATTACTTTCCTAAAAGGGAAACTTTAATTTTGAACATAATTGGATATTATGAGTTAGACATGTTTATGTTGCTAGGATCATGTTAGAATGTTTATTGATGATGTATAATGTGTTGAATTGTGTTAATTGGGTTAATTGGATGGTTGAAGAACTATTTTGTAAAAATATAGGGTCGTTGGAAAATGTGCAAGAATATAAGTTTGATATTTTATACCAATTATGTGTATGATGAATGATGAGCTTGATGAGACTTAACTTGTACGATATGGAATATGTTGTTAGCTTGGGTGATGACATATGAAATCATGACGTACAATGTGATGCTACTTGTGTGGCTAAACAACTCAACTTAAGAAGTCACCAACGGGTCAAGTGGGTCAACTAGGTCAACTTTGTTATTGTGTTCCATAGCACTTTGGTCAATCTATTTATTGAGCTTATAGGATCTATTAGGTCTTTCTGGTCATGACTACTTACAAACTCACATGATCTAGGTAATATTTGACGGGTTGCCTTCCTACTCTCAAATTTCATTGCTTGTTTTGCTGGTGGGAAGATCATAGCGAAAAAGTCGAGACCTAACAAAAGTAGTAAATCTGAAGTGTTGCGAAAGACTGGGATGGGAAACAAAACGGAATACGTCAGGTGAGTTGATGCCCCACTTCTTAAGCACTCTCTTAAGCACTCTCTTTTGGGGAAGATAGCATACTTGTTTACAAACGTATTATTATTAAAAGTTATGTTTAGTGTAACATAGGGTGATATACCTTAAAAGCCCTCACACTTTCGGATCGTTAATATTGGTAACTAGCAGGAAATGCTGGGTAGTACTACTGGGCCTAAAAAGACCCGCCTATGCGACTCGAGGTCAAACGGGTGCAATATTGTCCTAAACACAAACATCATCACAACTTGGTAGGTTGTGATGAGTGGCAAACAAACAAAACACATGTCCGCTTCGATCGTGAAATCACAATAGTTATTACTTGTGAATATGGACTAGCTATCTATTTCAATGCACTTCTTATGTTTTACAACTATTACTAATATGTTTAACGCAAACTCTTTAACTCACCAACCATTGTGTTGACTCTTTTAGTATGCTATTCTCAGGTCAAGGTTAACAAAATGCCTAGGAGCACTCACGGGTTAGCATTTGTGGGTCGGCATTGTTTGGAACAAATTTTGGTTTTGCAATTAAAACAATTATGTATTTTGTTTTGAACAATGGTTGGCACGTGTTTGTGCATTTTCCATTGCATTACATGATTTTGGGTTTGTCCTGTTTACTGAATGCTTCCGCATACTTTTAAAGTTTTTAATTCTTATTTTGCTTTAAAATTTCATATAAAGTCGTTCTCAGTAACTAGTGACTGAGATTCTAGTTTGTTCACGCACCTCGCGTTATAACCCCGCAAGTGAATTTCGAGGGTGTGAGAGCTTGGTATCAGAGCCATTGGTTATAGGGAACTAGGTTGCATACACACTAGTCTATAACTGCACAGAGTTAGTTAGTTACTCGTTGCTTATTCCCCTACTATATACTCATTGACATGCACATCATGTACCCTACAGTATGGCATCTTCCTCACAAGCTGTGGGTAAGAGACTAGTAGGTTCTGATTCCCCTTCACGTTCTGATTCCCCTTATTCTCCTCCTATACCTGACTGAGTACCTGAGTGACCTCAACTTGACTACCCTCCTGAAGAGATGGATTGGGATCAATCGTTTGAACTGATGGTACCGAGTACCTAATATCCTAATTATGTTGACCACATGATTTATAGGCAGTGCGTGCTTAGTAAGAGACCAAGGACCATAATTAGATCTAAGCATCCTACACTGTCCCTCCATCTGATAAAACAATCTACCGAACAAGTGATTGCAGCTTTAGTTGCTTCCTTGGACACAGAAAAGCTACGAACTCAGTGGTATTATGGTTGGTCGCCAAACTGCGACATCCAATGCAGGAGACAAAGAATGAAATGGCAGGGGTGAAAGACTTACAATATAAGTGCTATCAACATCAATGCACTTTGACTGAGAGGATGACCAAGACGATTCACCATTTAGAGGCTAGAACAACACCATCCATGATTATGGGGTAAGGCTTGGTAATTTGGAGGTATAGTTTGTGGCAATGCACATGGATATGGAACCCGAGGCAGAGCCTGAAGAGGAGCCTGAGCAAAAAAAGGAGGAAGCCCTGAAAGAGGAAAAAGAGCTTGAAGACATGGAGGAAGACAATGATGGATCCGATGTCCAAAAATAATATTCACGTTCATTTGACTTAGACTATGTAGTGTTTTTCTTTTGATAACCTATGTGGGAAAGGTTGTTTCCCACTCCTGAAAAGCTAAATACTTTGACATTGATTGAATATTTTATGAATTGGTTACCATTTATTTATCTTTGGTTATTATTTTGGTTATAAATGTTATGGTTGATGAACTGCTTTATTTTTTTACTATTTACTATGCTCTAATGAGGTGAATATGTTACATGTTGCTCAATTTTGTGTTTGTGAATGTAAAGTGAAAATGGAAGCTGGTGGTAGAGGGTGTGGTCGTGGACGTGGCGCTGGACGTGGTGGTAGACGTGGACGTAGGGCGGGAGTGGTCAACATGTTCCCCACAGAACTGGCTGTCCTGATCAATAAGCATGTGCAGGCGGTAGTACCTGTAGTGCACGCTGTATAAGTGCACACTGCACAACCAGCAGGTAAATGATACAAGTGATTTGACAATACTGTTAAACTATATATTTTGATTTGTTGGAATAGGATCCCCACCCTGTACCTACAAATCCTTCATGGATTGTAAGCCCCACACCTACAGTGGAGTTGAAGGGGCTGTAGGACTAGGGAGGTGGTTTGAGAATACGGAGTCTGTCCTCGCCAAATGCTACTGCATGCCAGCTGATCAGGTGAAATACATAACTGGGACAATTGAAGGGGGAACACTCTCTTAGTGGAATGCTCAAGTGCAGATGTTAGGTCAGGCAATGGCAAATGACCTACCCTGGGATGAATTTAAAACAATGATGACTGAGGAATACCGCCATAGGGATGAGGTTCAAAAATTAGAGATGGAGCTGTGGGAAATGAAAATGGAAGGTTCAGAGATTGAGGCCTACACCACTAGGTCTCATGAGCTGGCAACATTATGCCCGAAGATGGTAACACCGGTGCATAAAATGATAGAATTGTACTTGTGTGGATTGGTTGAAATCCAAAGTATTGTTACTCCCTCCAACCCCACAACAATTCAGCACGCGATACAGTTTGTTCATAAGTTAACCAACCAGGCAGGGGAGTAGGCAGTGGAGTAGGGTAAACTACCTAAACGGAATGCAGCGGTGAGTGTACCAACAGTAGTAAGTGTACCAGACCACAAACACAAATGGGATGGTCTAAATAACAAGGGATCAAGTTCAGGGAACCAGTAGCAACAACAAAAGTAGTAACATCCGAGGAAGTACAACAACAACCTAGGTTTCAACCAAACCACCACCACCAACCAAGGGCAAGAAGGATACGTGAGGAGGTATCCTAAGTGTAATCGCTTCAATTACCATCACACCGGCAGGTCTGATAACTTTAAGTGCCCTCAGTTGAAAAAAATGGCAATGACACCAAGAATAATGGGAACAATAACAACAATGCTGGAAATGGTGGAAACAATGGTGGCAACAATGTTGGAGCCAAAGGGAGAGCGTTCGTCATCGGTTTAGGTGAGGCTTTAAACGACCCGCTATAGTTACGGGTAAATTCCCTATAAATGGTCGATATGCTACTATATTATTTGACACTAGAGCTGATAGGGGCTTTATTTCCGCTAAGTTCAGTAACCTTATGAACTATATGCCTTTTACATTGGATTTCACCTACACCGTAGAGTTAGTTGGTGGTAAGCAAATTCACATAACAACATTCACAAGGGTTATAAGATAGAACTGGCCAGACACGCTTTTGACATAGATCTTATGCCCGTTACACTTGGGAGTTTTGATGTGGTTATGGGAATGGATTGGCTATCCGGGAAGCAGGCAGAGGTTATGTGCCATGAGAAGATTGTACGTATTCCTATAGAGGATGGCAAAATTCTTTTGGTCGAGGGTGAAAGGAGTGGTGCTGTGATAGGCAATATATTAATCATGGAAGCGCAGAAGATACTACATAAAGGTCGACTAGCTATACTGGTCTTGGTAACTGACAAGCAACAAGAGGAAAGGAGATAGAGGATATTCCAGTGGGTCGTGACTTTCCAGAGGTGTTTCCAGAGGACCTTCCTTGTATACCACCTCATCGCTAAGTGGAATTCCAGATTGAGTTGACTCCCGGTGCAGCCCCAATCGCTAGAGCACCTTATCGATTGGCTCCGAATGAGTTGCAGGAAGTGTTAGCATAACTTTAGGAGCTATTGTATAAGGGCTTTTGTAAACCCAAGGATCTCAATTCAGGAATTATCAGTATTAAAATAATGACAAGTTAATGAGTGCGGAATAATCATTAATTGCTGTTTAATTGATTTAAATGTTAATTGAAGAACACAAATACAAAGCCACAGTAAATACGAACACAATAATTAATTCAAATGTATTTATTTAATATTGAGTAATGATTACAAAAGAATAATTATAAAACTATGAATAATGATTCTTTAATCGAGTTGATATTGTTATTGATGTGACGGCGGCTAGGGTTGCACAATGATGTGATAATCGACAGCCGTAATATTGCTAAAATTGTATTCATAGAGATGTGAAACCTAGGACTCATATTTATAGGCACTTTGAGTCTGTTAAGGAAACACCGGATCTTTTGGGATTTTTAGTGCCTTATTGACTGGTTGAGATTGTACACATGTTCTGGTCTTCCGTAGAAATCTTGTCTTCCGCAGTAACTTCTGTTCTTCTGTAGGAACCTTGCCTTCTATAGGAATCTTCACTTCAAGTAATCCTTGGGTGAAGTTGTTCATCCGTAGACACAAAGGATGTCTTGTAAGAAACATATCTACGAATTAGCATTATTTTTCATCCGTAGATGTTTCTTACAGTTAGCCGATTTCAGAAATTCACCATGTATATTGTTTTTGCCTGTCATTATGTACATCACACAACACATTAGGGTTAACCTATAAATTCAATGCATACATAATGATAGTCAGTTACAATTATTTATTACAAGTATTGATTAAAGTTCTAAGCCTATACAAAAATGATCTAGACCTATTCTTTCTAGATCTAACAATACTCCCCTATAGGCTTAGATCCTTGTAATCAATCCTTCAAAACTGCAAGCTCTTTGACTCTGGCAATAATCTTGTAGTAGAAGTAAGACACATCAGTCTTCTGATCATCATACTTGTATTTGATCTTCATCTTGCTGAGCTTCTTCAGATTCTCAAAACTTATGCCCAAAATGTCTTCTTCAGTAGTAAGTGTTTCCACTACACTTTCATTGTGCACAATTTCGAGCTCATCTTACTATGATATTCTTAGTTCTGAGACTTCTTGAATTGTAGATCCTTTTAGCAGTCCAGCTTCATGTCTTCTTCTCTTGTATGCCTTTGCGTGCAATTTGTCTATCACTTGAATCAAATGCACATATAGGCATAGGTCATTCTGTGCTTTTTCATCAGTTAGCCTTGGGAAGAATTTGTCATGAAGATATGATGTATAGCTTGGGTGAAGCATTTTGATCTCTACTGGGTCAAAAATTCTTATCTTCTCAGTTTTCTTCCCTTCAGCATTTCTCAGCAGCACTAGTTCATTAGTTCTCTTAACACAACCCCATTCTGTTATAGGATAAGTATATTGATTTCCCTTAAAGCTTTTAATGGACTCTGTATTTCTGCTGCTGCATCCAACCCTCTTCAACATTTCATCATCTACAAGATATGACGATTCAGATGTTCTTCTTTTCTTTCCTTGATTTCTCTTTCTGTGCTCAACATCAACTCTCTTAGCCTGTTTGAGCACTTCATCAATGAATTTTGTATTCATTCCACTCACAGACATAGAAAAGTCTCTTCCCCTCGAATGGATTGGATAGTTAGAAATGGGTAAGCTTTGCACATCTTTAATGTCTCTCTCAGGAAGACTCAGTAATGCTTCCATATCATGAAAGTATTGGATTCTTCCAGATGCTCTTTTGATGATAGCACAATCCCAGTCTGGATCATATTTCCAGGCCATAATCCTGTTTTCTTCCATAGAACTTGGAGTTGTGATGTGGTCATATAGTTATATCAATGTAGATTTTTGCTCTGTTATTTCCCTCACTGTAGTTCCAAGAGGCTACACTTTCCCTAGAATTACTTCTCTTCGCTCTCTAATCAGTTTATCATTTTCTTTTTGTTGATCTTTGCTTTCCACCACAACTGGTTCAGCAGCCATTTTGTTATGATGCTTAACAACAGGATTAGGAGCTTTAGTTCTGAATCTGACTCCTGTATCAAGCTCAACCTTCATTACATGCTCCATTATTCTTCTAAGCTCTCCAACTGACCTTTCCTTTAACTCATATGGCTTGTAGTTGTGACCTTGTAACCAGCATGTCATGTTGTATTTGCTTAGCTTAGCTGTGTCACAATGGCCCAACTCTTTCTTTATCTTCTAATCTGATTGAAAGGTGCTAAATGCTTCATAATGGCAGTTAGGAATCATGAATCTTGCAAGCTCAAATTCTTTCAGCAGATTTTTCATCTCAGTCATGTTCAGCCTTTTAACCATATTATAAGGGAAACCATGGTTTATAAGAGTCATAAACATGGTTGACTCAGGCCTCTCTTCCATAATATCTTTAGTTATTAGATGATCATCAGCCATTGAGTCTTTAGGATCAGTTGGTGAGTCCATCTTGATTAGCTCTTCACTCTCACTATCATTGATAGATATCGACTTCACAGTAGACAGATCTACTGAAGGAGTATGTTCAGGTGATGTCAGCTTTTGCTTCTTAGGGGAACCCTCATTTTCATTCATCTTCTTCTTGATAGAGCCCAAGTATTGTCTCTTTCGTGAATACAGAATAAGGTGCTTTGAAACTTCAGTAGATTGTTTTGATTATTTAACACTTGGGGCATCCTTTGATTCTAAAGCACAAATCATCATTTTCAACTATTCAATCTCTTCATCTTTCTGCTTGATTAGCTCAGCAGCAGACAAGGATTCATTGATTTGATCCACTTTCAAGGCCAGTTTTTCCTTTTCAATCTTCTCACGTCTCACTGATTCCTACAACTCTTGTTCATGTTGTAGAAGTGCATCAATTACTTCATTGTTGCTTTTGGCATCATCTCTAAGCCTTTTTAGTCTGGCTTCTTGCTTCATTAACTCTTCATCCTTTTCTTTCACAATCCCTTTGAGCTCTTGAATTCTTTGTTTTCTTTTATTGGATTTGAGCACCAATTTATTGTACTCAGCAACCAAGTAGCTCTTACTCACAGGGATGTCATCATCACTCAGGTCATCCTCATGATAAGCAATTACATCCACTAGATTCCCCTATTCTTCTTCTTCAGCAGGAGTCTCATTGTTGTTTTCGTCAGTTGCAACTACCCTTGCTGTACTAGAGCAGTGTTCACTGACTTCATCTACATGCTCTAGAGCTTGTTGCTGGGCCATGAGCTGCTGATCAGTGATTGGAGATACTAGTTCAGTGTGATTAGACAACACTTGGTTCTGTGAGTTCGAGACTGAAATAGGAATAGTGCTTGCTTGGGACATTAACTTAGTCTCCCCAGTATGAACAGATTTCCGAGACTGAGCTATGTGCACGGGCTCAGTGTTTGCACTTTCCGGTGATGGTTGTTTAGGACTATCTGGATGTGGGTGCAGAGGTGATATGGTTTGGAAGGGTGAGATTGGCTGAGTGTTTTGTGATGATGAGAGTGAAATCACTGGTAATTCTTGAAGTATAGGAGAGATAGGCTGGGTGTTTTGAGTGGAAGTGGATAGTTGTTGTGGGGATTCATGATGATGAATAAGAAAGATAGGCTCAGTGTTTATGATGGCTGGTGATTGATGTTGGAGAGGGGGTGTTTGATTTGGTGAGTGTGAGGCTTGATTGGAATCAACAAATGATTCTCCTTGTTGCTCTACCCATATCAACTCTTGAGAAATGTTGGCATTCGCATCCATCACATGAGCAAACATTGACATATCTTCACCTTGATACTTGCCACTGATCTTCTTCAGTACAGACCTACCCAGATGGGCTTGTACAAACATATCTCCTTCCCTTGCAATCCCAGGAAGTTCAGCATTGATGATCAGTTATACCACCCATGACATGGAATTCGGTGTAATGATTTTTGCTCTGAGGATTCGGAGACACTACTTGTACGGTACCAAATGCCCTATTTACACCGATGACAAGAGTCTTCTATTTATCTTTGAGCAAAAGGAACTGAATATGAGGCAATGACGCTAGGTGGAGTTATTGAATGACTATGATTGCACTATCAAGGATCACCCGGGGATGGCAAATGTGGTTGCCGATGCCCTAAGTAGGAAGGAAGCAGCTAAGCCTAGGCGAGTGCAAGCTTTATAGCTTACTATCAGCAGTCAACTACCTGAACAAATCAAAGAAGCACAAACAGCAGCTCTAGAAATCGAAAATATTGGATCTAAGTCGTTGCGTAGGATGAATAAACAGCTTCAGGTGAAACTTGATGGGTTTCTTTACTTTATGGATAGACTTTGGGTGCCTTCTAGATTTGGTTATGAGTCAGGCGCACAAATCTAAAAACTCAATACATCTTGGTTTAGATAAAATGTATCATGATCGTAAGGCGCACTATTAGTGGCCTAACATGAGGGCAGATATAGCTACCTATGTGAGAAAGTGTTTAACCTGCTCTATGGTGAAAGTAGAGTACCAAAAGCCATCTGGGTTACTCCAACAACATGAGATACCTTTATGGAAGTGGCAGCAGATCTCTATGGATTTTATTACCAAATTACCCAGGATTCCTAGTGGGTGTGACACGATATGGGTGATTGTGGATAGGTTGACTAAGTGTGTCCACTTCTTGGCAATCAAAGAAACATATAAGATTGATAAGCTAACTCAAGTTTGACTTAAGGAGGTAGATTCAAGACATGGTGTGCCAATGTTGATTATTTCTGATCAAGATGCTCGTTTAACATCTCATTTCTGGCAGTCGTTACAGAAATCCCTGGGTACACACTTAGACATGAGTACTGCATATCATCCTCAGACTGACGGACAGAGCGAGCACACCATACAGACCCTGGAAGATATGTTACGAGCATGTGTAATCGATTTTGGGTACAACTGGGAAGATCATTTACCTTTGGTTGAATTTTCTTATAGCAACAGTCACCACACCAGTACCCAAGCGACACCGTTTGAGGCATTGTACGGGCGGAAATGTAGGTCATGAGTTTGTTGGGCAGAAGTTGGTGATAGTCAATTTACTGGCCCTGAATTGGTTCATGAGACCACCAAGAAGATAGTACAAATAAGGAATCGTATGGCAGCAGCCCGAGACAGACATAAGAGCTAAGCTGATAAACAAAGGAAATCTTTACAGTTTCAAGTCAGAGATAAAGTCTTATTAAAGGCCTCACCATGGAAAAGTGTGATCCGTTTTGGGAAACGAGGAAAGCTTAACCTACGATATGTTGGACCATTCGAGATCATAGAAAGAATTGGCCCAGTGGCATACCGATTAAGGCTACCTGATTCGTTTAGTGGAATTCATGATGTGTTCCATGTCTCGAATTTGAAGAAGTGTTTAGCTGACGAGACCTTGGTTGTAGAACTCGAGGAAGTACAAGTCGATAAACAATTACGATTCATTGAAGAACCGGTTGATGTAATAGACTAAGAGGTCAAGACCTTATAACAAAGCACGATCACTATCGTTAAGGTTTGTTGGAACTCAAAACGTGGACCGGAGTTCCTGTGGGAATATGAGCATCAGATGAAGCTCAAGTATCCTCATCTATTCGAAACAATGACCACTACTGGCGAAGGTAATGATAAAATTTCAGGACGGAATTTCATTCAACATGGGGATAATGTGACAACTCACCCAACACTCACTCGACTTCTTTGTGCCATTGTAGTAGACAAGTAATGTAACATGACCATGTAACGCAATTTTCAGGACGAAATTTTTTTCAACATGGGGATAATGTGACATCCTGTAATTTTTCGTTACCAAACTCCGTTAGTTCCGTTAAGTATTACATACACGTGTCGTGACCACACACGTGTTGTCGTTGAACACTAGTGACTTAATAACAATTAACAATAATAAATAGATAATAATTTAAATAATAATGTTGATTATTAGTTTGTAGTTATGTGATTCATGAATTTATGGATTTAAAATATTATTTGAAAATTTTACTTGATAACGTGACTACGTGTAATATCTATGTGATTCATGTGCTTTATTATTAGTTGAAATATATAATTATTATTGTTGAATAATAATATATGAGTTTGGAAGTTAAAACCATTGAAAAAGGTGTTAAAAGGATTATAAAATGTTGTAAAAGAGGGATTAAAGGGGTAATTATAATTAAGTAATATTTAACAAAATTCAAACCCTAATCCACCACCCCAAGTCACAGCTGAAACCCCCTCCCCCTCTCATCTTTGTGATTTTGATCAAGAACAACAACATAGAATTGATTTTGATTAGTTCCATTCTTGATTTCTACACGTTTAAAAGGTTATATTTTCATTGTTTTCATTGTTCTTGGTTTATGATGAACCATAATTCGAAAATCATGTAGAAAAGATGAAATTGATGATGATTTTATGATGATATGATGCTAGTTAAGTTATATGAATGATCATCCATGTTGATTGTGTATGAAATCCATGACTTTGATTACCTAATTCATACCTTACTATTAATAGTAACTTTGGCGCATGAACTTGATGAATTGATGATGGATTGATGATGTAATGATGTTAGTGATATGGTATGAGTGTTAATGTATGTAGATGATGCAAGGAATCCGTTATTTATGTAGTCTAGTTCATACATTGCCAAAAGTGGAAAATTTTATTCATGAAGATTTGTGTTTGAATGACTTGTAAGTGTTTGATGGATGCTTATGATTGCTATGAACTAGATAGGGTACGTTATTGATGAAATTTGTGTTGAAATTGATGTAATAATAGATTTTGGGATATTACTTTCCCAAAAGGGGAACTTTAGTTCTGAAGATCATTGGATATTGTGTGTTAGACATGTTTATGATACTAGGATCATGTTCGAATGTTTATTCATGATGTCTAATGTGTTGGATTGTGTTAATTGGGTTAATTGGATGGTTGATGAACTATTTGTAAAATCTAGGTTTCTTGGAAAAAGTGCAAGAATATAAGTATGATATTTTATACAAATTATGTGTATGATGAATGATGATCTTGATGAGACTTAAGATGTACAATATGGATTATGTGGTTAGCTTGTGTGACAACTTATGAAATCAAGATGCATAATGTGATGCTACTTGTGGCTAAACAACTCAACTTAACATGTCACTAACGGATCAAGTGGGTTAACTAGGTGAACTTTCTTATTGTGTTCCATAGTACTTTGGTCAATCTATTTATTAAGCTCATAGGATCTGTTAGGTCTTTCTGGTCATGAATACTTACAAACTCACGTGATCTAGGTAATCTTTGATGGGTTTCTTCCTACTCTTAAAATTTCTTGCTGGTTTTGCTCGTGTGCACATCAAGTGAGTTCATGCCCCACTTGTTAAACACTTTCTTTTAGGGGAGATATCATACATGTTTACAAACACATTATTATTGTAAGTTTTGTATAGTGTAACGTAGTGTGATATACCTTGAAATCCCTCACTCTTTCGAATCATTAATATTAGTAACTAGCAGGAAATGTTGGGTAGTACTACTAGGCCTGACAAGCCCCACCTGTGCGACTTGAGGTCAAACGGCTGTAATATTTTCCTAAACAGAAATATCATCATAACTTGGTAGGTTGTGATGGGAGACAAAACAAATGAAAAATATGTCAGCTTCGATCGCGAAATCACTATAGCTATTACTTGTGAATATAGAGTAGCTATCTATTTCAATGCACTTATAGTTTTTACAACTATTACTAATATGTTTAATGCAAACTCTTGAACTCACCAACCATTGTGTTGACTCTTTTAGTATGCTATTCTCAGGTCGAGGTTAAAGAAATGCCTAGGAGCACTCACGGGTCAGTATTTGTGGGACAACATTGTTTGGAACAAATTTTGGTTTTGCAATTGAAACAATTATGTATTTTGTTTTGAACAACGGTTGGCACATGTTTTTTGCATTTTACATTGCATTACATTATTTTAGGTTTGTCCTGTTTACTGAACGCTTCCGCATACTTTTAAAGTTTTAAACTCTGATTTTGCTTGAATGTTTTTATACAGAGTCGTTCTGAGTAACTAATGTCTGAGATCCTGGTTTGTTCACACGACTCGCGGTATAACCCCGCAAGTGGATTTTGAGGGTGTGACATGATCTAATTAAATTGAGTTTTGATGTTCTTTGTACTCAATTAAAATTGTAAATTTGATTTTGATTGAAACACAAAGACAACTGTTAAACCATTTTTGTTTTTAAACAATATGGAAAATTTAACATCATTCACCAACAATCAAATTTCAAGAAATCAAGCTATCTTTCTTGATGTAGGTAGAAAGAGGTTTCAAGAATTTAAACAAAGCAAACCAAACTGCTGCAACCAACCAAACTACAATAGCAAATCAAACAATAGCTGCAACCAACCAAACAACAATAACATATCAAACATTAGAAACAGATCATTGTTAGACAAG
The DNA here is from genome assembly GCA_018326465.1 of Flaveria floridana. Taxonomy (NCBI): domain Eukaryota; kingdom Viridiplantae; phylum Streptophyta; class Magnoliopsida; order Asterales; family Asteraceae; genus Flaveria; species Flaveria floridana. The sequence continues at coordinate 27,733 of BJCO01361783.1, read as the reverse complement.
ACAAACATTCAGTTGTACCTTAGTCAAATTGAGAAAGCACTGATGCGTTTACATTTTTATGATCTTGCAAAATCAACCAACACATTGTCTAATGATTTGATCAAATGAAGGTCAGAAATGGAACAATTTCAAAGAAATGGTCAAGCAAATATCAAGGCGTTGAATCAATAAAACATCAGCTTAGCCTAAGAGAACAATCAGTTGCAAGACAAAACGGTTCAATAACAAATTAAACTTGTAGAGTTAATTGCCGAGCTTGCAAAAGACAAATCAGACCTGCTTTTTACATATCTCTCGTTATTTGGGACCCTATTCACCTCTTTGTCTTCAACTGCATAAAAGTAGTGTGGAGAACTAGTCAGAATTAGTCCTGCCAGCCAAATTGCCTAAAATACATAAAGACAGAAAGATCAATCTGTGCTCATTAGCATGTATAGACGAAGTACAGGCATATCGAAAAAATTGTAACAATCTAGCATACACGATAAAGCAGGAAAGAGATTCACATCCATAGGAACTACAAACTTCTGTAAATCAAATTAGTTCACAAGAAAAAGAAGTTGATAACTTGCTTAAATAAAACCACAAGCTGAATGCACAAGCAACTGAACTTTCTATGAAGTTAGCAAACACAAAGGCTGAAGTTGAAGCCAAAATATCCAAAGCCGGCACAACCAAAAGAATCAATAACTTGCAATACTACATTGAGCACCTAAATCAAGCAATCAATACAGGAAATGCTATAAATGCAAAATTGAAGATACAACATAAAGCCTTCGAAGATAAAATCAATTCTCTCCTGAAGGATGTAAACAAACTCCTTAAAGAAAGATTTAGTCTTCAAACTCAAGTTACAAGACTCACCGAGTCTTTAGCAAAGACAAAAGCAGATCATGCATCAACAGAAGTTGAACTTGAGAATTTAAAGATAACTGCTAGCAAGTTGGAAAAGCTACTTAATGCTCAAAGATATCAGAAGAAGAGTACTGGTACTACATATCATGTTGTTCCTCATTCTTACAATGATAACTACATAACAATGCCAACTTCAATGAGAAGTCCAGCCAAAGAAGATTCAAATATGCATAATCATCCTCCAACAGATAAACCACCCACAATCATTCAAATCACTTCTCCTAATACAACATTCAAGCTATACCTCAAACCCGAATCACCATAGAATGAAACCTTACATTTTTGTGATGTTCAAGAAGGAGATCCTACAAGTGATGACAGTGATGAAGAAACCAACCAACCAAATAAAGCAACATTGACATGTACTAACATGTCATTTAAAAAATCAATCCAAAACAAGCACAACCATAACAATCTAAAGCAGCAAAGCTTGACAACAAATAAAAGGCTATGGTTCTTTATGAGAAAATCAAACAAGTTGGATTTCACGAGCAAGAATTATCAAAGGCCAAACTAAAGGCCAAGATTAATATGGAGTTACAGAACAAGAAGAAGCATAAGGTACAAGAAATCAAAGAACATGTAAAGAGGAAGAAAACTAGATCTAAAAGAAAGAAGAAAAGTTAGACAAAGTTTTCTACACCTGAATCAAACCAACCATCAACCTCAAAGGCTACATTAGATACTTTACAACAATAACCAAATCTCTACGATACATGCAATTCAGATTCATATAACACGTCTGAGTGTTAAAACACAGAGAGTGATACATATATATGTCCTCATAAGAGAAAGCAACAAAAATGATCAAGATTAAAAACTATGAAGTTCCAATCAAATCCAACTTCATCATATGATATTTTCCATCATTTGATTTCTTAGCAAATTTAGCTATCTGATCTTTGGTATTCAAGATGGTGTATTGACATCCTAATGATCTAAGGAAACAAATGAAAGTTGTCATTTTATGCCACAGTTCATAAGGAGTCTTACCATGTGATTTGACTATTAAAACTTTGTTCTACATATAACAGACAGTGTTGATTGCTTCTGCCTAGAAGGAGATAGGCCGTTTAGAGTCAGAGAGCATGGTTCTTATAGCCTTAATAAGTTATTCTCTCAGTAACACTATTTTGCTAAGGAGTACTGGGAGCACTATATGGTCTTGTAATACCGTTACCACCACAAAATGTATCAAGGATTTGGTTATTGAATTCAGTTCGTTGATCACATCTTATGATTTTGACCTAGTGATCACATTGATTTTCAATTTTTAGAATGAAGTTTTTCAAGATCTCAGGGGTCTCATCCTTAGTTCTAAGGAAGAAGATCAAAGTGTATCTTATGAAGCAAAGTGTAGAGGAGTAGTGATGTAGTTCTTTTCCTTTGGCTTGTGGGACACTTTGTGTTGCTTCCCTTTTAGACATGCAACACAATGGTCATCACTTGTAAGCTCTTTCTTTGGTATTCCAGTTACCAAATAATATTTTATTAATTTGTTCTTGTTCTTAAAGTTTACATGGCATATTCTTTTATGCCATAGAAAAGACTCGTCATTATTTGCTTTAGCTAAAAACCAAGAAACTTCTCCTGATGGGTATGTTTCCTAAAGATCCTTCTTGTATAAGTTCCCTTTCTTGGGGGCTCTAAGCAGTTAATGCTCTTGAGGAATGACCACCCTGGGCTTAAGAATAAGGCACTCATGATCAATAAAGAGCATGCTATGTCTCTGGTCATAAAATTAGGATACACTCAAGAGATTGTACCTAAGCTCCTTAACCTAATTTACCCTCTTAAAATTAAGTGTACCATTTGTAACCCTGCACCTACCCCTTTTAATAATGCAACCAGTTGATTCTTCTCCAAATCCAAATAATTCCATTAATTCTTTCAAAGTTCTGAATCAAAGAGCCATTGCCTGTCATGTGCCTTAAACAACCACTATAAATGAGATGGTTAGTTATATTTGGAAACCCAAGCCTTGCTGGTCTTGGGCACAACAAGATAAACTGAAGATAGTTCAACAGTTATTGATCCTATGTTCAAGCATTAAGGATCTTTGGCTGTTGTTGATAAAAAAATTCAGTCACATGGCCTTCCTTCATCTTCTACACCGTATGTAGCAGACTAGACATGACTCTAAGGACTTAGGAAGTTTTAACAACTTTGGATGTTTTGGAGACTGAACCTTTGAAAACTTTTACATCCACTGTAGCGGACTTTAGTGCTTCGGAAGCATTCCCTTTCTCTGAGTCCAAATTTTCTTACGAAGGGACTATTTCTCCTATATTCTTCTTTGTCATCTTGGAGCTTTGGAAAAAAGTCATTTCCTTCCAAAGATATCTTCTTCTTCTTCCTATGAGAAGTCTTCTTCTTGTTCATGTGGATGGTACTCTTGGGATTGTACATGCAATCCTAAGCAAAACTAGTAGCACCACAACCCATGATGCATTCAACTGGCATACTTCTGAGCGTCTTCTTCTGAGTAGAAGGTTGAGCTTGATCTCTTTCCATTTCCTTCTTCATCTTCATTAATGATACAGTAGGCTTCTAAGGGGAGGCTCGCTCTTCTAACTTGATGGTTCAAGTCATGCAGAAGTGGTACACTTTTGATCAACTTTCTTCTTTTGACCAAGATCATTTGAACTTGAACTAGCACCGCTGGTACTAGAGTCCATAGTTGACTCTTTAGTCTTCACCACTTCAAATCCAGCAAAAATAAAGACTTGTTTTTGCTTGGAATTGAATGTGGCATTGATCTCTTAGGCTTTCTTTGATTTTCTAATGGCTACCCTGATCAAATTCTTCCTAGTTGACTTGGCCATCCTTAGTTCTTTCTTCTTTCCAGGAACATAGTGACCTTCTAGAGTGATCCTTCTCATTCAGCTCAGATTCATTGTTTACTATCTCCTCTTCATCTTCATTCTCTTCTTGGATAGAATGTATGAGGGGCAGCTAATCTTAACAAGTTTCACACCTTGGAGATCTTACAAATAGTAATGTTTATGGAGGATCTATCTCACTTGAACCCAATCCCCACATATACTGATAAAAAATCTTTGCATGCATGGATGAATATATGATGTTCTTGAAGGTTTCCTCTTCAAGAACACATTTTTCTATCTAGCTTTGCTAATAACAAGCTCAGCCTGGCATTCAGTTAACTAGGTAATGAGATCTTTGATTTGAGTACTGTAATTTGTGTGCTCATGCTTAAGAGTTGAAATTGTTTTCACTAAATCTTCTGTTTTAAGTTTATGGTCATTTTAGCTCTTTTGAAATTAGCTTTAAAATATCCAAAGACTCAAAGTTAGATCTCACTTACTAAGTTATAGGACCTATACATGTTTTACCATTAGATTCTGGTGTATAGAGATGTTCTAATACCTTGGCTTATTCATGGTCAGCCATCAGTGCTTGGTTAAGAGAAACATGCTCTACTTGAAATATCCAGTCAAAGCATCCCACTTCAACATCAACAACAGCTTGTTGTCATGGTTAGCTTGGCTCCTCAGATCTGGGAGACGTATGAGTGTAGTTAGGCCTGGATTATGCTTGGCCACCATTAGTCCTTAGTCCCTTGCACTCCCTAGAAAAGTGTCCTATCTGATTATAGTTTTAACACTTCACTTTGCTTTTATCCAGTCCAAAGTGTCCACTGGTTATATTGCATGAAAAGTTTCTCCTGGTTCTATTGTGGAACTTCTTGGCTATATAAGTGAGAAGAGCCATTTGTTTGACTATCTCCATATAATCCAGCTTAATAAGATGGTTATAATACAAGTCTTCAAAAGTAAAATGAAAGTTACCATAACATTCATCAGCAGGCACAAAGGCTTGAGATGAGCTTGTCTCTTGGAAATGGCGTCCTTGGATGTAGCTCTCCCTTGGTGTCTCAGGGAAGGTGATAAAAGGGCCCTTTTCTAAGATGTTAAGGTACCAGATAAGATGATGTTGTGGTTCTCTACTATCCCTTTCAATCACATGGAGGGCTGAACTCTGTTGATTGTTGGAAGAGCTGCTTGATGGATTCTGCATGTTCATCTCCATTTATTAGCAACTAAGGATACCATACAACTCTTTGGGAGTAAGCGTTGACTGGGTCCAAGAATGCTATTCTCTGTTGATGTTGAGTCAACAAGGATCGAATATGGTGTTGAGTCAGTGATTAAGTAGCGTCAAAGAACATTTAATGTTGTAAATATACTCATAAATGCTTGTATATTGAATGTAAAAAAAACAAATTACAATGGTTCTAGGGTTTTTAAGAACAGAGAAAAGACAACCTCAGAACCTCTTAACTTGAGTACTAGGTATCTTTATAAGTGAAAAACTTGCATATGATGGATACTATATTCTATTTATAAGCTGACATACAGCTTGTACAAAATAACTAAACTACCCTGACATCTATATAGAATACTTGTCTAAGTACAAAAGGTCTTCAGCGGCATTAGTTGTTGAACATCTGCATTAACTATAGCGGATGCCTTGGATTCATCAACATTTATTTGTTCTTCATTAACATTAAGTATTTGGTCATCAGCATTAACTAATACGGTTGATCAAACACTTATCAACATTTCTCTTTGTGCATCCGCATTGAGAAATACGGATGAACAAATACTTAACAACATTTGTTCTAAAGCATCCGCATTAACCAATGCGGATGAACAAATACTTGCAACATTTGTTCTTAGCTATCCGCATTTGTTTATGCAGAAGAACAAACACTTGTCATCATTATTCCTTGGTCATCCGTATAGACAAATGCGGATAGCCGACACTTGTATTCTTTTATTCACCTGCATGTCTTCTTAGACTTATGGGAATCTACCAACAGAACAACCATCACCCATTACTTGAATTGGCATGTATGATCCTCACAGGGTCTAACAATACTACCCTTACGGATTATACAACCTATGTAGTTCAAGGTTTTAATAGTGGATAAGGTTGTGAAGGTTCTTCTGGGTCTTCAGCAGGTGCTTGGACTGTTGATAATAGAGTTATGCCTGGGTCTGGAAGAGATGGATTCAGGATGGACTTGATCATGTTGGAGAAGTCTCTGGCCTCGTTCATCATGTCTCTACTCAATACGTGAATAGTCATTTGGCTCATGGTGTGAATTGCTTCAATGGACAACTTCTTCAGGAATATGGGTTCCTACACACCAATAGTTGATAACCCATCTCAATGAATCAGAAGTGTTCCATCAACATTAACCTCAAGTTTAACTATACTTCCTAGATTGAGAGGTGTTTGCTTCTTCTTCCTCTATTATCTCTTATGCCTGATTCGGTAATAAGCCATCTTCAATATTTTGATACACTTTAAGAGGAAATATATATCTGCTTCTCCCAACTTGTTGGATATTTCCCTGAAGTGCCTTGAAAAGATGTAGTGGATGTAAGACTCATCAAGCACTCTCACTCCATATCCACTGAACAGGAGGATTTCTATACCTTCTTTACCTCCCCACTTTTGTTCAATGACCAACTCATATGTCTTTTCATCATAGTAGACATTAGAGATTGGGATGGAAGTTTAGGTGCCAGCTACCATCTTCCTTTTCAAACAAACTGCTTTCAATGAGTAGAAGTTCTTTGTTCTTTTGAAAATCCTTAGAATTTATTCAAACTCATATCCCCTGTACATTGCTTGATGATTGATTAACTCAAGCTTAGCAAGTTCTTTTAGATCATGAATCTGCAGGGAGTTCACAAGAGCAGAGTACTCAGTGAAGAATTGTACTAACCTTGAGATCATTCTGATCATATATATGTTCCAGTCATTATCATATTTCAGGGCAATAATCTTTACCTCTGTTTTACCCTCTGGAGCCGACACACCCTGAATTATCTCTGAAGTGGTTAACCCTTCTTGAAGCTTCAATTAATAGGGTTCAGTAAACCACTCAGGATTCCTATTAAGAATGGGTGCCAAGACATCATGGTCTTGATGGGTGAGCTGGATGTCTTGAGCTATGAGTCTTGTTCTGGGTCTTCTTCCTACAACCTCCTCTTCCATCTTCTTCAATCTGTCTTTCTTTTCATTTATCATCTGGAGGATTGCACCTTTAAAAGAATTAGTCTTCATGTTACCCAGTTTTCTCTTTGTATATCCTTGCATGAAAGATAATCCTTCATTTCCCTATCAGACATGGTGTTGGGATCTGGATAAGGAGCTTGAGAGGTTTTAGCATGTTTTGTGGTTGGGTTCGTGAATGTGATTGGAAATTTGACTGATCTTCTCTCATACTCAGTCACATGTGTTGGGTCCAGAAGTTGATTCATCTTTCTCACTTCTTTAACCATGGACTCATAGGTCATCCCAAACACCTCATCAGCATCATAACCATGATTGATCAGAAACATTGCATTGATCATCAAGTCATCGCTTTGAGCCTTTTCAACCATATCCTTAATAGAGGTTTCAACCTTCACAGGACTATCTTTCACCACATGTTCATCAACCTGGTATCCTCCTTCAATCTCTCCTTCTTTGATGTCAATAATGTCAATCATTTCTTTTAACTATGCCTCGGCCTTCTCATGCTTCTCAAGAAATTTAACTATTGCAACCTAACTTCTTGGATCATCTTTTTGTTTCTTCTTTACATGTTCTTCTTCCTCTATGAGCCTTTTTCCCTTGGCCTTCTCAGACAAGTACTTCCTTTTTCTTGAGTAGGTGTGTACTAATGGTCTTGATGAGGATGGCATAGATGTTTCAGTAGTTGTTGTCTTGGTTCTTCAGCTTTCTTTTCAGCAGCTTCTTCTCTTTCTTTAAGCCCTTCACTTAGCCTTCTGATGAGATCTTGTTACTCAACAGACAGGGTGACTGCCGGAACAATCTACAACTTAACTCTCTCTCCAAGGGCATTGGAGTTTGAGGAATCACCACTAAGTGTTCTACTGGTGGTCTTGAGTCTTTAACAAAATCCCAAAACTCATCATCAATGATAAAGTCTCCAGTAGAGTAGTTGTCTTGCTCTTTAATGAGATCTCCAAGCTCAAAGTCTTGATTAGTGGTTTCTTCAGAAAGATCACTTGAATAGACAACCATAGCTAGACATGGCTATGTCTCTGTTTCTATTTCTTATTCTGGTTCATCTTCTCTTTGTTTCATTTCATCACCTTTTGGTTCTTGATCTTTAGCCAATTCCTCCATGATCTTGATTAACATTCCTAGTTTTGAGACCCTTTTAAGTAAGATCTCATTTTGGTTGCTAAGATCAATAATTAGCTTAGATTGGCTCTCAATTAGGCTTTCTTGCTCCTCCATGGCAATAAATAGCTTAGATTGGCTCTCAATTAGCCTTAAGATCATTTATTTCTTTTTCTTTCTTTGATGTTTCATCCTTATGTCTTTCTTTCAGATCTTTGATCTCTACTTCTTTCTTATTCAGCTCTTGAACTTTGTCTTGAATTATGCCTGATCTTCTACTTGACAACTTTTCCATCCTCTACACTTTTGACATGAGCGCTGTAATCATTTCATCTTTCTCACAGGTTGATTAATTCCTTATTCATCAAAGCTTTCGGAAGGCCTTGCTTCTGATTGGACTTGTCTTACAGGCATCCTCATAGTGTGACCCTCCTAAGCCGGAGATGATTCGGAGTCATCTGATAAGCTGGTAGATTCACCAGACTCAACAGGCCTAGTAGCTATCGGTGAAATGTGAGGTGGATGGAAATGATACGAAGACATGTAAAGAGACTGAACATGTGATGGAACAAGTGGAGATGCCACCTCTACTTCTTGAACAGAATGTCCTAAGTGAAGATCACCACCTACATCAACATGTGGTGACTCAAGCCGCCTTTGTTCCTCTGATTCTTCTATAGCATCCTCATTAACATGTTATTGATCATGAGCTGCTTTCTTCTTCTTCTTCTGGAGCTTGCTCATCAGGAGCTATATCCTCTTCTTTTTCTTATTGGTGGATTTGCTCTAACATATAAGGAAGTAGTGGAAAGAAGGTTCCACTATAGAATTCCTAGGATCCCTTTTCTTTATATACATGTAAGACTTGGCATTGTAATGAGGAATGTTCATTACAGGACCTACAGGTGTAAGTTATGGAAATACCTTATTGATGAGGCATTAGAGGAATCTAGGGTATATAAGGAACATGTGTCTTCTTCCTTCTTGAACATTTGACACCAAACCATTGAATACATAAGCAGACATATTGAATGGTCTGTTGATGCATAGAGCACAGATAGCTGAAGAGGTAGTCACTGGAATATCATTCCACCCTTTCTTCTTTTTGGATAGACAGTGCTGGAATAGATGGATAAGAAATCTCCATTGCAGATCTACTAAACCCTTGACAATGTGCTTTCCTTCATACCCTCCTTCATAGCCAATATTGGCAAAGAAGGTCATTATTTTTCTCATCCTCTAGTTCCTAAGGAGTGTTGGATTCATCACCAAACTGTAGACACTATCTCACAGTTTGTTCAGTGATGTTAAGGGTGTGATCAGCATATATTCTTTCAGATAGAGTCTTGACACCATCAATCTTCGCTACTTTAGCTGTACTCTAGAATGAACTTATGAAGTTTTCATAAATGACTGGTCTCACTAAGATAGCATGAGCAACCCTTATGGTCGAGATGAATCTAATCATATCTCTAAGTCCTTCTGCTTCAGGGACTTCAGGATCAAGAAATCCACTCATATTATGGATCTTGTTCCAAGTGAGGTTTGCCATTAGCTTCTGCACAAGAGGCACATGAGTTAGTTTTTGACATCAAATTATTAATTACATTGGTGAGATCAAGTTGATTATTTCAATTTTGACTTTATTTGGTCAAAATTAAACAATCAAAGGTACTGTTGCGTAGACATTTTGACCTAACTTGATTTTGCGATGCATGTTCAATTTTATATTGAATTATCTTTTATTTTGATATTTATTTTCTATTTAAAATCACTTTTCACACTCAACCATGTGTTTTGAAGTTGATATTTTTAGTGTGATGATCCCCTATTCATACGACAAATTTAGGGTTTTGAAAATCACTTGTTTGTGTTGATTTTCATGATCATTTATGTCATTGAGTTTGAAAATGTCTGTTAATCCTAGGTTAGTGGTTGATTTTGGATATTGTTTCTTGTTGTAAGGTTCTGGGTTCAAAAGTGTTCGTCGCCAATTTCATGGATTTTGCTTGTAATCACCTTGTTTCGAGACTATGTTGGTTTAGAATTGAACTAGAAGAAAAATAATCTTTGTAGAACACAAGAATTAGAATGTTTTTGATATTATGATGATGGATGAAGAATAGTAGAAAGGTTTCGCTCGTCGCACATTAATGTCACACAAATTTTAAAAAGTATTAAATGCACTGTCAAGATCTGTTTAAATAGTCCTTTTAATGCCCTTTTCAAATTTTATAAGTGTTAAAAACAAATACGGTTCACTACTGTAGCAAATGCAGAACTTTAAAACAGTCAGCATTTGTGTACTGTAGCAAATGCGGAAGAGTAAATTGTTGCAGTATTTGTTTACTATAGCAAATTCGGAAGTCTTAAATTCAGACACTTGACACTGTAGCAAATGTTGATGGTTTAAGTTAGCATATGTTTTTTCACTGTAGCAAATGTGGATGCTTAACTTGGTCTTGGCATTCGTACACTATAGAAAATGCTGAAGAACATGTGTTGTTCCATATTTACTTCAACAAATGCGGATGAACGGCAAAGTTGTCCGCATTTCTTGAACTTCAAACATGATGACAGAAGAGTGTAAGCATACTTCTAATTTATGATGATACAAATATACAACCTAGTTTAAATAATGATCTCAGCCTTATTTGGGAAATGTGGCTGAGGAAAACAAATACGGATGAACAAAGTTATCCGCATTAGTTTTCATACTTGAAAACTTTGTGGAAATTTGTAGTGAGACTAATGCGGTAGAGTTAATTTATCCGCATTACTTTCACTTGTGGTTTCATGACTCAAAACTACTACCCGCATTGGTTTTGTGCTTGGATTACCTTCACCCGCATTAACCAATGCACTTACCTGCATTAAGTTTTGAACTTGTCAAATATTAATGTTTCTGCTGTGGATAGTTTTCGTTGTTCTTGCTTTGATGTATGATCTTTATGAAGTTGTGTCTCTTGCTTTTGACTGTTATGAAGATGAGTCTGTTGCTTTGTTGTTTATGAAGTTTTGACTGTTGCTTGGGTTGTCAATTTTTGCTTGGATTGACCTGTTCATCAGATGTGATACAAGTTTCCTAATCTTGAACTTTTATGGTTCAAGATGTCTGCAATAACTGAGATACTATGGTATAACTTCTACAGCAACACAGTCAATTTTCTAATTTTAATACTTGTTTTTTATTTTTATAATTTTTAAGAAAGGAAATAACTGTACAAAATGATCAAAAATTTTAATTACTCCTAAAGTTTATATCCATAAGAGATAGAAACTTCAATGATTTGTTAAAACATTGAAAAATAATATTTTTGTCATTTTGTTTTTCTTATGTGTACATGAAGTGGTGATATACCTTTCTTGGGATCATATCAATCTTAACTTTAACAAGTGCAAGCAATTGTTAGTAAAACATACATTGACATGAACATATTGATTGAAGGTATGTTTGTCCTCTTAAACTTATACTAGGTCAATATCTTAATACTTGTGATCTTATCATGTTTTGAGTTGATTTGGTATTCAACATGTACCTCATACTCAAAAGCATGGTAATGTCAACTATCTGCACGCAATGTATGGTAGAACATTAACAACTTATTTGACCAGGTCACTTGAAATATGAAATCTTATTTTGCTTGATCCTTATTGGTATTCTTTTGTTTTGATCTTTCTATCCTTTTTGATCCACATTGGGATTCTTTTAACTTTACTTTGGAAGGTGACATGTTAGGATTCTTTTGTTGCATTCACTTGGAATGTATTTTATTCTATTGATTCATCCAAGTTGGATGTGTTCCTCATTAGGAATCTTGATGGATCATGATATCAGCACTATGTGCTTATTTTTCTAGGTCTTTGCTCAACAAAACAAAGGAAAAACTGATGTGAGTAAAAGAGATTCATAAGACATCATTACCTGGTGTGTTTAGGTTGCTACACACACATTATGATCAGCTAATACTTACACACACATTTGAGATGAAACCTTCACAATGGAATATAAGCTTTAGTTCATCACTGCATGTGTTATCTTTTCCAAGTTGAGCCTACCCGCTTATCAGATAAGTTATCTTAGTCATTTAAGATTTATAAAAAAGCACAATGAATGATATAACGACTATAATTATATCATTTCCTATAATTATAAGACATATACTTCTGCAAGATAAATTCTTTTTGTATTTTTATAAAGAGTAAATTACCATTTGTATCCCTAATGTTTATTTATTTTAACCAGTTGCATCCCTGCGGTTTCAAAGTCTTGATTTTCCCCCCTAACGTTTTATTTTTCTCCCTATTTGAATCCAAATGACTAACTCCATTAAATTGTTAAGTTAACTCTGTGTGAAAATGACTAAATTACCATTAATAATAAAAAATTGAGTAAATTACTTTATGGACCACTCATCTTCTCTGAACCCCAAACATAAACACGCACACACTCTCACTCTCTCTCTCACTCTCACTCTCATCCCTTCATCACCTACCACCATAAACCTCCCACTTATCAGCCGCAGCAGGTCTCCTCATCCTCGCCAAGGAATGGTGAAGAAGCAGTCGGCATCGGCGGTGCAGTTGACGAGGAACGGTGTAGAAGCAGAGCGATCTCCGGCGGTGGCCCCAAATCAGCTCTCCTCATCCTCACCAATCACTGCCTCCTGTGGTTGCCCAACCTGAATCACCATCGCCACCGTCGCCATCTCCGGCGGTGGCAGTCCCACTCGCTGCCATGACCAACATCTTCCACACCAAGAAGTCGATCAAGGGTGTGTTCTCCAGACCTAGGGTCTGATTCATTGTGGGGAAGTTTTGGTGGTCGTCGCCGGCAGGTGCACCGTCGAAACCGATGGTGGTTAACTATTTTCGTGGTGGCCAAGGGTGTTTTACAAATAATCATAGATCTAGTAGTGGGGTGGCTATGGTGGTAGAGATAGGGGTTTTTGTGGTAATGATAGATGGTTGTGATGGGGACTGTAGTGGTGGTGAGAGTGGCTACGGTGGTCGTGATAGTGGTATGTAGTGGTGGTGGTGATGGGGGTTGTGGTAGTGGTGATGGGTAGCTGCGGTGGTGATGGTGGGGGTTGTGGTTGTGATGGTGATGGTTGGATGTGAAGGTGGTGTTGGGTGGCTGCAGTGGTGGTGATAGGGGCTGCAGTGGTGGTGATAGGGGCTGCAGTGGTGGTGATGGGTGGCTATGGTGGTGGTGATGGGGGCTGCGGTGGTAGTGATGGGGCTATGGTGGTGGTGATAGTGGCAGCGGTGGTGGTGATAGTGGTTGCAGTAGTGGTGATAGGGGCTATGATGGTGTTGATGGGGACTACGTTGGTGGTGATAGGGCTCTTGTGGTAGTGATGGGGCTATGGTGGTGGTGATAATGGCTGCGTTGGTGGTGCTGGGCGGTTGTCATGGACTCATGGTGAAGATCGGGTGGATGTGTTGGTGGTGATGGGGGGTGGTGGTGGTGATTTGAAGAAGATAATGTTAATGGATGGGACCCACAAGGTGTTTATGTTATTTCAAGGGTAGTTTTGTCTTTTTAATAATAATTTTAACAGAAATATTAACAGTGTTAGTCATTTGAACTCAAATGGAGATAAAATTGAAACGTATAAACTCAAAAAAGATAACATGAAACGCCAGGGGGCGGATGGCAATTTTTAAACCGCAGGGATGCAACTTGTTAGAGAAAACAAACATTAGGGATGCAAATGGTAATTTACTCTTTTATGAATTTTTGAATGTTTTTTTTTATTTTTGTTTTTGCTCAAAGTTAATCATGCTAATTGATTGAACTCAGAATTCAAATCAGCTGGGATCAAATGCCTTAGTGAATAAATTAGCTAATTGATTATCAGTGTGGACCTGTATCAATTTGATTAACCATTTTTTACCACAATCTCTCAAAAAGTGATATCTAATTTCAATATTTTTAGTTTTTGAATGTTGAACTGGATTATTTGTTTTGAACATTGATGTTATGTTGCCAATATGAATTGGTGTGTGCAAAAAGTTAAAACCATAATCAAGCATCTGGTTTTGAATCCAGAGAACTTGAGAGCAACAAGCTGATGCTGTAATGTAGTCAGCTTCTGCTATTGAAACAGACATATTTGTTTGGTTCTTGCACTGCCAGGAGACCAGTCTGGGACCAAGAAATTGACAACCGCCAGATTTGAACTTCCGATTGAAGTTGCATCCTCCGTAGTCACTGTCAGTGTATGCATAGAGGTTGAAATATCCATCCTTTGGATACCATAATCCAAGTGCATGTTGTGATGTGGGAGAGTGATGAAAGTAGTCAAGGGTTTCAATTGTTTCTGCTTGGGCATCTACTGCACTTTGAACACTATCATCATTTTCATTCCTCTCAGTTTCAACTAGAACAGTAGCTGATGCTGGATTTGTAACTTTATTTGATGGTTTATCTGAAGGAGTAGGCATAGAACTTGGACCAGCCTCAGTTGAAACTCTTTGATGTTATGGTGCTTGTCTCACAGGTTCAGCTTGTAAAGGAACGTCTTCATCTGGTTGTCAGCAGAATTAGGAGGGATCATAGGAAAATCATCTCTCCTTACTATCGTTCTAGAAGATTCAACTAATTGTAAGTTACCTGCATATGACAAGTGGAACTGATCAAATGATCTATTAGATGAGTCAGTATCAAACAACCAGTCGGGACCATTGATTGATTTGTGAAAGGAGTGTTCCTTGAATTCAACATTGGTTGATTCATCAATTATGTTCGATCTACGATTAAACACTCTGTGCCTTCGAAGTTGAGGAATAACCTAAAAAGAATCCCTCATCAGACTTTGGAGAAAACTATCCTAAATGATCTTGGGTGTTTAATATTGATACAGGCCTACCAAATGACTTAAAAAATCCAATGAATGATTTTCTTAGAAAAATATGTTCATAAGGTGTCTTATTGCTTTCTTTGACTATCAGAGTTCGATTTTATATAAAGCAAACTATGTTACTGCCTCAGCCTGAAAGGTAATAGGCAGTTTCGCATCTGCTAGCATCGTTCATGCTGCTTCAAGTAGTGTTCTATTTCTCCTTTCAGCTACCCCATTTTGTTGTGGAGTTCTAGCTGCACTGAATTAATGCGCAATGTCTTTGGTTGTATAAAATGAACTGAGATCTTCATTTTTGAGTTCTGTTCCATTATCACTTCTGATTGATTTTACGTTATAATCATGTTGGTTTTCAATCTTAGTGATAAAGTCTTCTATTATCTTTGATGCTTCGTTTTTATGAAGTAAGAAGAAAACCCATGTAAAGCGTGAGTAATCATTAATGATCACCAAACAATAATGTTTCTTTCTAATGCTCATTTGGTCCAAAAAGATCCATGTGAAGTAACTTTAATGAAGTATTGTTTATGTTCACAAGCTTTGGTTTATGAGACGACTTGTGTTGTTTTCCTTTGAGACATGCTGAACAGTGGCCAATGAAGTGAAATTCTTTCTAAGGAAGACCAATTACATGGTTTCCTTTGACCAGTCTGTTTATGTCTTTGAAATTTGTATGTCCCAAACGTCTATGCCAAAGTTTTGACTCATCAAATGATGCCTTAGACACAAGACATGGTTCTTCTTTGAGATGTTCAAAATTGAGGTTTAGGACATAGGTATTATTCTTCCTCGGGGTCTTCAAGACAACCCATTCTTCAGGAATTTAAAATCCTGGTTTTAGAATGTTGCAATGAGCATCAGTGAAGTGAGTAGAATATTTCTTGTCGCGGATTTGAGACACGCTAAGAAGATTGAAATTCAGCTGCTCACAGTAGTTCACTCTATCAAAGCTTAACATCTCATTTGTCACAGATCCTTCACCCGTAATTCTGACACCTTGTGAATCTCCACCAAATGCTACAGTCATTCTTTGAATGTGGTTGAAGTCATGAAGGAGGGAACGATCTCCGTTCATGTGTTAGGAGCATCCATTGTCCACGTACCATAAGCTATTGGACCTGTATGGATGACCCTACAAGCAAAAGAAACTAATTAGAATATGGAACCCATTCTATCTAGGACTCTACCTTCTTGGTATTTTCCTCTAGGTTGAACTTTAGAAGATAATGATTTCATTGATTTGTGTGGGGTTCTTGTGGTTCTCTTTCTTTCAATTTCAACTGACGTGTCAGAAGAGGCATCAAACTTTTGGTCTCTATTTCTAAATAGAAAGTGAGCACATTTTTTATTTTTAGAAATCACTTTTGTTTTAGATCTGGGAAAAACATTAAATGATAGTTTCACATTATTATTTTGCTTTTGTTTTATGCTCTTTGGCTTCCAGTTGTCATAAAAGTCATCAAATATGAGATTCTTGATTGTCTATTCTGGACTGGACTTCTTGGTTTGACTTTGATAGCGGAAATTGGTGAAATGGGCTTGTCTTGAGTAACTCTCAAGCCTTTCTGATTAAAGAAACAATCAGATGTATTATGATTTGTCATATCACACACTGAACAATACTTATTGAATTAACAATTCTTGTTTGAGTGATTGTTCATGTTACAGATTGAGCAATACTGGTTGTAGAAACACTCATCTATGTTATGATTTGACATATCACAGTTTTCACAGTACATCTGTCTTATCTTTATTTTTGATGATGAAGCTTCTTGATGGTAGATTGATTTTGACTTTGATTTTTGTTTTGTTTTGATTAAAGAGGCAAGTTCATCCTTTTTATTATCAGTAGATTGTTTCACAACTCTACTATGCCTCTTGTTTGAAGGATGTCTTTGCTTCTTTTGAGCCTTTCTTACCTTTAAATCAAATTGTTCAACATCTTTTTTATTGAAAATATCAAAACCTTTCTTAGCTTTGCTTTTACTTTTGTTGAAACCTTGTCTGAATTGTTTGAATTTTTTGGAGATTTAACCTCATATTCAGATTTGATTTCAGTAGTGTGTTTCAAAGGCAATTTTGCATCTTTTTTTTATTAGAGTCTTTCTAGGATGAATTTCACAAAAGGAATTATGGCCTTGACTGGACTCTTTTGTTTCTTTACACTGACATGTTTGTCTGAGCATTCTTATATCTTAATGGGGTGATCTAATCTGATTTTATCCTCATTTGTTTCAATGTATGCATTTTGGTTGTTTCGAGGATTTGTTGTATGTGAAACTAGTGTTCTAGTTTTAGTAGATTTAGGTTTAATTGAGTCAGACAAAGTGAGAGGCTCAGGCATGACAGTGTAGTTGTCATTGTATGGTGGTGGACAAGAATTATATCTAATTCCAGTCATGTCTTTAGGCTCCTTTTGTGAGTCAAGAAACTCTTGTAGCTTAGAAGAAGAGAATTGAAACTTTTCAAGTTTCACTTTAGTGGTTGATTGCTCAGCTTTGGTTTTGGTTAACAATTCAGTTAACCTCTCATTCTCAGCTACTAGAGTATACTTCTGACCATGTAATTTTTCAATGTCTGAAATTAAAGACTTGATTTTTATTTCAAATCTTTTCATTTAGTGTCTTAGCATTTCAGATTTTACTTTTTCTTCTTTTATTTTAGCAACCAATTTGTGATTATGTTCTCTGTACCCTTATAATTCAGTGACACATTTTTAACTACAGAGATTAGCTTTTACCTTAGATGGCATGGGAGTTGGACTATCATTGATGTGAGCCATGAGTGCATGATTTTGAAATTTTGGTTTGACTTCCTCTGCATACAAGCTCCAGTCACATACTCCATATTCTCTGATGACAAGTGTGTTGAGGTTGATTGGCTGTTTCCATAGGCTTGTTATGCCAGTTGGTGCTGACTTTGATGAGTTGGTTGTTGATGATGCTGATGCTGAAACTGACTTTGATGACTTGATTAAGGAGCTGATGATAAAGTTGATTGAGAGTCCGGTTGACTGTGTGAGCTTCTTTGGTAGTTGTTGTTGTTTCTTCTGTGTGCATTACATTCCCTTGAGAACTGGCCAGTCATACCATAGTTGTAACACTTCACCTTGGATTTGTCATACCCAAGCTTTGTGTTCTAATTCAGGCTTAGCTTTTCACCTTTCCTGAAGAATTTCTTTGCCCTCATATAAATCATAGCCATTTGCCAATGTAAATCCATTACCTCAATATCATCTAGATCCATTTCCTCCTGATCTTCTTGGATTAGGTGAGCTGAAGTGAGTCTTCCTCTCAAGTATGCTTCAAAACTTTCAACAAAGGGATTGTAGGTGGCCTTTTGTTCTGCAGACTTCTGATCAACATGCAAGTTAGTGGGTGTGGAAGTAGATGGATTAGAAGTTGATTGCTTTTGTGGTTGAGATGAAACAATGAATCCAGTGGATCTGGATTGATCTCTGGATGATAGAAAATCATCCACTTCAGTAGAGAATGCATTTTCCACATAATGAGTTTCTGATGGAAATTTGTAAGCCTTAATGACCCGAGGTCCACTTAAGTTTCTGCTTTTCTCATCCAGTTCAAGAGCTTCAATCTTTGCTATCATGATGTCTAAGCTTGTGCTCTCTAGATCAAGTGTGGTTTTCAGCATGGTCATGTTTTGCTTCCAGCTTTCAGGCAGACTATGCAGCATCTTCTTGTTCATCTCTTTTTCTTTATAGGTGACCCCCATTATCTCTAGATCATTTACCAGTTGGACGAATCTATGAAGCTGTTTTGAGATAGATTCTCCTTTGGTGTGATGGAAGGTTTCATATTGATTAATCAGTTTGTCTTTATTAATCTCAGTAACCTCACTACTTACTTTACACATGATCTGAAGTGCATCCCATACACCTTTTGCAGTGTTGAATTTCCCTAATCTCTTAAGTACATCCATCTTCAAAGCCTGAGTTAGAATGGAGTAGACTTTAAGATGAATTTTAATCTTCTTACAATCATCATCATCAAGATAAAGATTTGGATCATCAATGGGGATTCTGACTGTCTTATACTATGCAGCTTGATTAGCATTCCGAGAGACTGGAATGTGAGGCCCTTTGCATATGGATATCTAATAATCTAGATCAACACCTGTAATATAGTTCCGGAACCTGATTTTTCATTTCTTAAACTCTTATTTATGTTTAAGCATTAGAGGTTTAGAAGCATGACCAACTTTAGAAAAGTTAATAAAATCCATGATTTATAAGCTGATTTTTGATTGTTTGAATATGGTTTAGATTGATTTTATGTCCATGAGTCCAAAAAGTCCTCGCTTTCAGTAATCAGTTTATGTGATGAGTTCTATGAACAGTAGCAGTTAGTAGGGCTTTCTTGTTCCGTAACAGCTTCTTTTTGTTTCTATGTTGGTGATTTTTATGTATTTTGTTTGTGTTCAATCACATATCTAAACACAACTGATGATTTTCAGTGTGTTCTTGTAGGAGAAAAGCGAAAGAAGATGAAGTTTCTCAGGTTTTTACAGCTGCATACTCATTAGCAATCGAGTTGTGTTAATGAGCAACTCAATCACCAAATCAATCGATTTTCAACCATGATCTGAGCAGATCTTAAGCTGAATCTGGGAGCCAAATCTCTGATACCAATTGACTGGGTCTGAGAATGATATTCTCTGTTGATGTTGAGTCAACAAGGATCGAATATGGTGTTTAGTCGGTGATTAAGTAGCTGAAATATTGAATAAAAGAACATTTAATGCTGTAAATATACTCATAAATGCTTGTATATTGAATATAGAACAAACTAGTTACAACGGGTTCTAGGGTTTTCAAGAACAGTGAAAATACAACTCAGAACCTTGTAACTTGAGTACTAGGTATCTTTCTCAGAGAAAAACATGCATATGATGGATATTCTATTCTATTTATAGGCTGACATAAAGCCTGTACAAAATGACTAAACTACCCTGACATCTATGCAGAATCCTAGTCTAAGTACAAAAGGTCTTTAGCCGCATTAGTTGTTGAACATCCGCATTAAGTAATGCAGATGCCTTGGCATCATCAGCATTTCTTTATTCTTCATCAACATTAAGTGTTTGGTCATTAGCATTAACTAATGCAGATGAGCAAACACTTATCAGCATTTCACTTTGTGCATCCGTATTGACAAATGAGGATGAACAAATACTTAACAACATTTGTTCTAAAGCATCCGCATTAACCAATACAGATGAACAAATACTTGCCGCATTTGTTCATAGCTATCTACATTTGTTTATGCGGAAGAATAAACACTTGTCAGCATTGTTCCTTGGTCATCCATATAGGCAAATACGGATACCCAACACTTGTCTTCTTTTCTTCACCTGCATGTCTTCTTGGACTTGTGGGAATCTACCAACAGAACAACCATCACCCATCACTTGAATTGGCATGTATGATACTTTCAGTTTCCAACAAGCATGGAGAGGTTTTTCGTTCTCTTAATGGCCACACAGTAGTGAGTCCACTGTCTGGGAAGAGAGAACATGAACTTCGTTACAATGTTCATATTCTCAAGCTCAACTTTAACATCCATGAGAGTATCTCAAGCTCAACTCTAACATCCATGAACATACCTTAGTGAAAAAGTGGCTTTGGAAGAAAATTACCTAAGCAATTTCTCTTCCAAAGAGTATTCGGTTTTGGAAGAAATTGCTTTCGGAAGAAATTTGTTCTTTAAATACACATAAGTACTTTGAAGCATATTTTGGCTTTGGAATAAATATGGTATTTCTTCCGAAGGTAAATCTCCTTTAAGGATTTATGTGTTTTGAAGACTTAAAATTCTTTCAAAGACAATGTTAATATCTTTCAAAAGAAAATACACTTGGTAATTTTTCAATATGCTAAGGAATATTGTTTGAAAATAATTTCTCCCAAGATAAACTGGGCTTATGTAGGTGATAAATTAGACAACTTAGGACACACACTTTCTTTTGGAAATAATATAGATTAAGTTTTAAGCAAATCTATTCAATGTTAATCATCCCAATAGCTGATATAAGATATTTAAATCTTTGCTCATCAAAAGCCTTTATGAACAGATCAGCATATTGTTCATTTGTGTCAACCTTGATTAGTTTTATCAATCTTTTTTCATGATTATCTCTAATTAGATGATACCCGATATTGATGTGCTTTTTCCTTGAGTGCTGCACAGGATTGTCTAACATGGAGATATCGTTGTTGTTGTCTATGTGGATGGGAGTCTCTTTTAAGTTGTATCCATAGTCCAACATCTGATTTTGAATCCAAAGTACTTGAGCACTAGCAGCTTGCTGCAGATACACAGGACTGTTTCTTGCATTGCCATGAGGACTTTGAAGTCATGTTGCAGCCACCATAGTCACTATCTGTATAAGCGTACAAATTGAATTCAGAATTCTTTTGATACCAAAGGCCTAGTTTAGGGGCGCCTTTGAGATATCTAGGAATCCTTTTGAGAGCAACTACGTGTGACATCTTGGGGTGGGCTCGATATTTTTCGCATATGCATGTAGCAAACATAATATTAGGCCTGCTAGTTGTAAGGTACATGAAAGACCCAATCATACCCCTATAAAGATGTTTATCTACACACTCCCCCTCAAGATCATGTCCAAGGGAATGGTTTCTGGCTATGGGTGTCTTTGCCACCTTACATTCAGTCATGTTGAATCTTGTAAGTATGTCTTATACATACTTTGACTGACTTATGAAGATGTCATGCTTAACTTGCTTCACTTGAATTCCTAGAAAGAAATTGAGTTCCCCCATGGCATTCATTTCAAATCAATTCTTCATTTGCTTCTCAAAGTCTTTGCACAGCTTTGGATTAGTTGACCTAAAGATAATCTCATCTACATAAACTTGAACCTGATCAAGTCATTCCCTATTCCTTTGATGAAGAGAGTTCCATCTATAGTACCCCTCTTGTAGCCATGCTAACAGAGATACTGAAATAGTGTCACGTACCACTTACTTGAAGCTTGGTGCAGCTCAAAAAGAGCTTTTATCCAGCCTGCAAATATAATCAGGATGATCTAGGTCTACAAAGCCAGGTGCTTTTTTGACATACACCTCTTTATCAAAAACCCCATACAAAAATTCAGACTTGACAACAAGTTGGTAGACCTAAATGTCTTTGGATGCAGCAAACGCAAGGAATATCCTAATAGCTTCAAGTCTTGCTACAGGAGCAAAGATATCAGTGTAATCAATTTCTTCTTCTTATTTGTACCCTTGAACAACTAGTGCTGCCTTGTTCTTGATGACAAGTCTTCTATCATCCTTCTTATTCCTAAACACTCGTTTGGTACCGATGATAGTCTTCCCATAAGGAAGAGGACATAGGTTCCAAACCTTTTGTCTCTTGAATAGAAGCAGCTCCTCTTGCATTGCATCAACCCAACTTCCATCCTTCAAATCCTTATCAACTTTCTTTGGCCCTATCTGGGACAAGAAAAAAGAGTGTAGACAAATATTTTTGTCATTGGTTTATACTCTTGTTCTCACCCCCTTGTCAATATCTCCATTGATGTTTGTGGTTGGGTGTGACTTATGGATTGTGAGCTAAGGGATCACAGTAAGTTGTTTAGACAGATCTAAATTTGAAAAGTTTAGATCTAGCAATGAAGTATCTTCCCCCACATCAGCACACTTATCAAAAGAAGCTTAATCCAATGAGTGTGTGACATCATTGATGTTGTCATCAATGGAGTGATTATCAACATCAAGAAATTCTTGATCACCATCACCACCACCATTGCCTCCTATTTTTGAAGTTTTTGCATTTATGTATTATGCCTCTGAGTTGGAATTTTTTAGGCACTTCAGATGTATCAGCTTGATTTGTCATTGTGGTGCTGATAGGAACTTCATTTACAGAGTTAGTTACCATTGGAGCTGAAGTAGTATTCTTACTTGGTTTTCTCAGCTCAAATCTTAGGTTAGGATCTTATGTTAATCTGTTACCTGTAGATCCTGAAACATCTTCACAAGATTTATAAAAACATTTGGTAATAAAATCAAGATCAAATAGCCAGTTAGGACAAGAACCTTTCACATAGGGAATGTGCTCATTGAAGATCTCATTGACTAATTTTTCAACTACTCCAATTCTAAGATTGTATACTCTAAAAGCCTTAGCTTGGGAAAAGTATCCAATGAAGTTTCCGTCATCTGATTTCTTAGCAAACTTGGCTACTTGATCTTTGGTATTCAAGATGGTGTAAGGACATCCAAATGACTGGAGAAAACCAGTAAAATGTCTTCTTTTGTGCCACAGTTCATAAGGAGTCTTACCATAAGTCTTAGCTACTAAAACTATGTTCTTCACATAGCAGGCAGTGTTGACTGCCTATGCCCAGAACGAAATAGGCAGTTTAGAGTCAGACAACATGGTTCTTGCAGCTTCAATAACTGTCATGTTTCTTCTCTCAACAACACCGTTTTCTTAGGAGTCCTGGGAGCATTATATTGTCTTGTAATACCATTTTCATCATAAAATCTATCAAGTATTTGGTTCTTGAATTCAACTCCTTGATCATATTTTATGATCTTGACCTTGTGATCAGTTTGATTCTTGACTTTTAGAATGAAATTATTCAAGATCTTAGGACTTTCATCCTTAGTTCTAAGGAAGAAAACCCAAATGAATCTTGTGAAATCATCTATGAACACAAAACAAAATGAGGTCCTTCCTAAACTCATTACACTGGTGGGGACAATGAGATCCATGTGTAATAAATGTAAGGGAGTAGTGATAGAGTTCTTTTCCTTTGGCTTCACCAAGTATTGTTTCCCTTTCAGGCATGCAACACACTGATCATCACTTGTAAACTCTTTCTTTGGCATTCTAGTTACCAATTCATTCTTAATTAGTTTACTCATGTTCTCAAAGTTTACATGGCACATTCTTTTATGCCAAAGGAAAGACTCATCAATATTGGCTTTAGCTAGAAAGCAAGAAACTTCTCCTAAGGGGGATGTTTCCTGCAAATCCATCTTGTACATGTTCCCTGTCCAGGGTGCTCTAAGCAGGATATGCTTTTGAGGAATGACCACCCCGGGCTTGAGAACAATGCACTCATGCTCAGTAAAGAGCATGTTATGTCTTCGCCTACAAAATTAGGATACACTCAGTAAATTGCACCCTAGCTCCTTAACAAAGTTTACCTTCTCAATGTTGAGCTTACCATTTGTGACCCTACCCTTCCTGTAACGTAACAACCAGCAACTAGCCTTCCATCAATTTTCTCAAAGTTTTGAAGCAAAGAGCCATTGTCTGTTATGTGCCTGGAATAGCCACTTTCAATGATCCATACATTTCTTTTGGTCTTCAGCTGCTCCTGCATAATAAAAGGAGAATTAGTTACATTTAGAAACCCATGCCTCATTGGTCTTGGGCTCTTTAAAATGAATTGAAGACAATGTAACAGTAATTGATCTTATACTGAGACTTTGGGGATCATTTTTTGTTGTTAATGAAGAATTCTCAGTCACATGGTCTTCCTTTATCTTCCACACCATCTTTGGAAGATTAGACTTTACCTTCAAAGCTTCAAACGTTTTTACAACTTTGGAATTTTGGGAGACTGGCCCTTCGGAAGATCTTGCTTTTAGTGCAGCAATTTTCAGTAGTTCGGAAGCATTCTTTTCTTTCGAGACCAATTTTTCTTCCAAAGGCAATTTTTCACTTGTTTTCATTTTCATTTTTTAAGTTTCAGAAAGAAACACAGATTTCTTCTAAAGCTTTCTTCTTCTTGTTCCTCTCAGAAGTTTTCTTCTTTGTTATGTTGATATTACTTTTGGGATTGTAGATGCAATCCTTAGCCAGATGAGAAATACTGCCACACATAATGCAGTCAATTTGCTTTCTTCTGAGGAACTTCTTGTGAATGGAAGTCTGAGTTTAATCACTTTTCCTCTCCGTCATCATCCTTTCAGATGTTGTGCAGGCTTCCTAGGGTGAAGCTTGGGTTTAGAGGTAGATGGTTCAAGATGTATAGCAGTGTTACATAGCTGATCAGCCTTCATTCCTTCACAGGGACGAATTGGACATGAACTTGAACTCTTGGTACTAGAGTTCAAATTTGTATCCTCTGTCTTTACCACTTCAAAACCTGCAGAGATAAAAACTTGTTTCTGCTTGGAGTTGAAATTGTGCTTGATCTCTTGAGCTCTCTTTGATCTTCTCTTGACTGCTCAGATCAAGTTCTTTCTTTTGGACTTTGTCATCTCTCACTTCTTTCTCTCCTCAGGAGAATACTGACCCTTGTTAGGATGATCTTCTTCATTCTTCCTAGATCTATCCTTCACTATCTCCTCTTCATCCTCTTCATTACTTGAATCTATGGATGGAAGCTCATCTTGACTAGTTCCACACCTGGGAGATCTTACAGACAATAGAGTATGTGGAGGAGCTATCTCACTAGATCCAAGTCCCTATTTTTGTTTTGATAACATACTTTGGAATGCATGGATGAGAATATCATGTTCTTAAAGGTCTCTTCTTCAAGATTATGTTTCTCTGCCTTGGCTTTGCTGATCACTAGCTCAGCCTGGCACTGAGTTAACTTAGTAATGAGATCTTTAATTTGATTCTTGTAGTTGGTGTGCTCATGTTTAAGAGTTGAGATAGTTTTCTTTAAGTCTTCTATTTTTCACTTATACTCATTTTCAGCTCTTTTGAAATCAGATTTTAAGATGTTCAAGCACTCAAGATCAGATCTCATTTCTAAGTTATAGGACCTATATCTCTTTACTTTAGCAATGCACTCAGGGGTACAAAGATGTTCCAATACCTTGGCTTCATCAAGATCCATCATCAATGCTTGGTTTTGAGACACATCTTCTACCTGGAAGCTCCAATCAAAGCCTCCTTCTTCCATAGCAACTGCAACTTCTTGCTTGGGCTTCTTAGTGTGTGCAGCTTCCTCAGGGTAGTTTGGCCTGGGTTGTGCTTGGCCACCATTTGTTTTGTGTGCCTTGCTCTCCCTAGCACAGTGTCCCATATGGTTACAGTGTTAACACTTTACTTTGCTCTTGTCCAGCCTAAACTTTCCACTGGATACATTGGTAGGAAACTTTCTCCATGCCCTATTATAGAACTTCTTGGCTCTATGAGTGATAAGAGACATTTATTGAACTATCTCCATATACTCCAGACCATCCGGATGGATACAATCTAAGTCTTCAAGAGTGAAGAGAAATTTGCCTATGCTTTCATCATGAGACATAAAGGCTTGTGATGAGCTTGTCTCTTGGAAAGGACTTCCTTGAATGTAGCTCTTCCTAGCATCTCTGGGAAGGTGATAAAAGGGCCTTTGTTGAGTTTTCAGGGTATGAGATGAAATGGTGCTATGGTTCTCTACAATCCCTTTCAACCACATGCAGGGCAGAACTCTGTTTATTGCTAGAGCTACCTGATGGATTTTGCATGTTCATCTCCATCTAGTAACTACTAAGTATGCCATACAACTCAGTGAGAGTGAGGGTCTTGAGATTTCCACTCCTCTTAATAACCACCAAATAGTGTGTCGATTGTCTAGGAAGTGAGGACATGAACTTTCTCATAATATCCTTGTTCTCCAGTTTCACTCCAACATCCACCAAAGATTCCACAATTTCAACATACCTGAAGTATTGTTGAGTCATGGTTTCACCTACTTTGAAGGTGAAGTTCTCAAACTGCTGCTTTAGAAGGTATTTCTTGTTTTCTTTTGCATCAAAATAAACCTTCATACATCAGCTTTAGTGCATCCCAGAGCTGCTTGGTAGTTTTGCACTTCTTGAAGCCTTTATAGATGACATTTGGAAGAGCAGTTTGGAGGGCATTCATGGCTTTTTGATCTATACCTATTCTTTTTCTATCTTCTTCAGAATAGTCAGCCACCACATTTGGAATCATGCCACCTCCAGCAGCAGCTGAAGGGGCGCATGGAATGTAAGGTCCTTCACTAATAGACTCCCACATCCTATTGTCTTGTGACTTGACGAAGCCTTCCTTTCTTAGGCACCAGGTATGAAAATCATAATGAGTGATCAGTAGGGACTTTACCATGGTACCAGTTTCCATATCAGCCTTGGATGCTACCATTTAAGATGTTAAGTGTTTTGTGAGAACTGAGGAGATTTAAGATGCTGGGATCTTATAATCAAGAGCCTAGAATGCTCTGATACCAATTGCAGGACTGGTTAAGTGATGGTCAATACAATCGGTCTCATAATGAGGAGAGTTTTAGAACACATAACAGATCAAAGAAGGAACCAGATTTAAGAACAAGATGCAAAGAACACAAGTAACAATGAGACAGAACTTAAGAAGAACAATATATTGTTTTCAAGAATGTTGTGTATTAATCTCAACTTTTCTTACAAGAGTTACAATGCATAAAGATAAGTTACAAGACATTGAGACACTTTATACTACATCCTATAACTGGAAATACTTAGAAAGGCAGTTGGAACATTGAAAGACAACAAAATCAATCTGGAGTCAAAAGGTAGATTGCCTTTTGACTAATGACTATGACATGTCATAGTTCACATCCTATTATACTACAAAAAGGATAAAAGTACATAAAGTATAAAGTTACAGACCAAAGGCCTCAATGTACATTTGCAAAAGCATGGACCGTTTCACTAACTTATGCTAGTTGGCGATTCTTCAGAGTTATAGTGAAAAGTGGTTCAGCTTTATGCAAAAGTACATCTGAGAAAGCATGTTGATCTCTGTCTTTGAAAGAAATCAGTCTTC
>BJCO01361782.1:0-13853 GCA_018326465.1 Flaveria floridana | reverse complement strand
GCGTATGGGTCCATACGCGGCGTATACATTATATTCTTTTTTAAATCGACACCGACCTATACGTGGCGTATGGTCCTATACGCCCCGTATAGGTAAACTGATGTGATGTCAGGTGTCAATCGTTAATGTCGTATTAATGGTCGATACCTATACGCCGGGCATGGGTCGCGTATGGACCCATACGCGGCGTATAGGGGGGTGTCGATTTAAATTTTTGGGTGTCTATTTATTAGCACCCTAAAACAATTGATGTAATTTCTAAATTTGGTATGTTATGTGAGCACTATCGAATTTGTATAGCTACAACAGTCAATAATATAGATACAGTAATAATAATACATTTACATGGTTAAACTTTATTTGATACTTAATACATTTTAAGGCTGTATTAGTATTCTGGTATGGCTGTATTAGTATTCTGGTATGGCTGTATTAGTATTCTGGTATGGCTGCACAGGCTGCCATGCCAAAACAATAAGTACATGTGTCTCAATGTTGGTCATACTAAGATGTAAATTGACTACTGTTTTTTTCTCTATACGACAAAGTCCACCCCTGCATTCTCTATAGGTCTTTCTTTTTAGATATAAAAAATTAAGAAGGTAAGTAATTGAAAAACAGGAAGAAGTTACTACTACCCATCATTTGAAAAATCATATATAAAGATAATGAATAAAGGCTATCGTGAGGGACACCACATAAGAGGTGTCAGACACAAGTGATAAACACACGTGATAAGCACGTGTTGACAAACCAAATAATATTAGAATTCATAATCATTAACATTGGATACGGACAACATATGTAAGGAGGTCTTGGATCATAATAGATCTTGAAAGGCTGAGAAACTCTAGTTCATTATGGTTAAGAATAACATGATCACCACGTCAAAACAATTAACGTTTAAAAATATTTTTCATCGTCACCATCTAATCTTTTTATTCTTTGTTTAGATGAGCCAAGGCACGCCATCACAACCAACATTGGGCAAAAAGCTTACACTTAGAACAATAGTGACGAAATATGTTCTTTGATGATGATACACTCCCCATCATCGAATTATCAACTAGTTATTAACTCTATATGATTTTGAAACAATGAGGACTAGTAATGTGAAGAAGGTCCTTTTATTGACTGACACATCATGTGAACCCATATTGAAATTTACAATATGAGTTCCAGCTCTGAAGCATTCTATTATGGATTCAAAAGCATCTAAAATCAACCTAATATAACCTCATCGACACAAAATTATAGCTAGAAACATTGGAATGCATATTTAATATACATGGTGCAAACAACAAAAGCCAAAGACCAAAACATATTGGATTCCAAATACCTGAAAATTAAGGTACACATTAGAAATAGTAACAGACAAACTAAAGTTCATCTTCATCGACACAACATTATCATTATTCATTTGCATCAGCCTACACAGGTTCGATGACCGTGTCAAGTAATAGATTCAACAGTGCCTTATATGAACCAAGGCTCACTATCATCTACAAACAACACTGTCCATCACAGAATTAACATTAAGCAAAATACTCCAAACATTGATAGAGAAACTATATAAATGATAATGCGTACTTAGTGTAATATCAAAACCGTCTCATGTAAGCTGATAAACACCATCATCGACTCAACAGCATTATGAAGACCAACCATACATAGAAACAAAACAAGCACTATCATAATAGAACTGTAATATTTAAACCCAACAATAGAAAGTAAGAAAGAACCCCAAAAGAAAACCTAGGGCTTGCATAAAAGAATGCAGCAAAGAAAAAAAGAAAAGTGTACTATTCCTCATCGTTTGAATAATATACTATATCAATAAAATATAGCCCTAATTCATGGGCATTTTCGGTTAACCAAAGCTCACTGTCATCAACACCAAGTGACTGTGAAGGGGTATCACCCCAAAAACCAAACAAAACCCGAAGCAATAAAGCGCAAAGATTAATATCACACATAAAAAGGTCAAGCCGTAGCCAACCCAAATCACAAAAAAAGCCGCGCCTCGCCCTTAGGGAACACATGATGGGGTACCACGTAAAACGAATGACAATAAAACCGTGACCTAGCGTCGAGTGTGTGCCAGCTGCGACCCGCCCAAAGCATGGCCCGGCCGCGGCTCACTTCATCGCCCGAGGACATGACCCGGCCGCGGCTCATTTCACCTGCCGAGGCATGGCCTTCTCTTGGGTTAACCGCAGCCCACTTCGAACGTGGCATTCTCTTCGGCCCAAGAACAGCAACATCTGGCAAACACCAGCCGCGGCCCGGGAAGCAATGGCCCAGCCGCGGCTCAAACGTTGTAAACGGCCCAGCTCGTATTGTTCGGTTCAAACACTTAAGATTATAAACGGAATAGATACTCCAACATTTAAGAAGTCTTTCAAGAAACTAACATCAAGGAACAAAGAGGTTTGGATAAGTACGGAGAGAAGGTTATTGGCTGCTTCAGGGATATAACCAGAAGCAGAAGACACCAAAGAACAAAAGACAAACTTAGTAAGAGGTAGATGTAGCAGGATAGCCATGCAGAACCAATGAAATCCCCAGGTCAACTACAAAGACAAACCATATTAATGACAGTCAGAAACCCTTTGCATTAGGAAGGTATAAAACCTCTGGCTAGGGGACTTCAGTCCCATATGGTTGACTACAGGTTTCCAAGAATAGAACCATGTCATGTCTTATTCTCATGCATCAACACTATAAATACTTCTTCCATTCCAGAGGAAGGGCATATTCTCAGATCACTCACACTCCACTTAGCTATTCACTAATTAATCCTTTCAAATTATCTCAACACATATACTTATTCTCATGCCGGAGTGTGGTCTCGGGGAGAAAACCCTTTCTGCCCGAGGCGAGGCTCACGGTGTTGTTTTTGTCTCACATATATCCTGTTCAGCCGAAGTACTGCTCAGCCGAAGTCCAGCTCAACCAAAGCCCAGTTCAGTCAAAGTATTGCTCAGCCGAAGCCCAGCTCAGGCAAAGTCAAGCCCAGCCGCATCCTGTCAAGGCCAAGTTCCGGTTTAATCCTTGGTAACAACCCCATCCTTGCATTGCTCTCCGGTCTTAATCTCTTGATTAGGATTCGTGTAGCAACATTTGGCGCCATCCGTGGGACCCAGACATTATCCACAAAATTACCATGGATTCAAGCCAAGGAACCCCTCATCACAAAAACACCAGCGCTGTTGAAAACGCACACGCCATCGCCTCAGCACTAGACACCACCACGGGGGGAAACAATGACGTTGGCAACGTCATCACCCCGGATTTCGTTAACAAGAATCGAGAGCGGATCCTCTCCATGCTGGAGCAAGAAGAAAGAGAAAGGCGGCTGGAGGATATCCGAACACGTTTGGAATATGAGGACACTCCAAGGAATCAGGAGGAGGAGGAAGGTGACTAAGGCAATGCGGTGAAAAATGTTGAAGACGAAACAAAAGCAAAGCAAGGTGCAACTAGGACAGGTGGAAAGATTGCAGAAGACGATGATTTCAGTAAACCATACCGCCCATCGACCGCACGAGCCAGGTCCAAGTTCATACCCAGAATAGTGGAATTCACCTTCCCCCCGAAACTTAAGATGCCATCCAACGTAGGCAAGTACAACGGTCTGGGAGACCCTGATGACCACCTGGCAATCTTCATCGGGGCCGCTGAAGTAAAACAATGGTCCATCCCTGTGTGGTGCCATATGTTTGCCCAAACCCTAACAGGTGCTGCAAGGGTATGGTTCGACAGCCTCCCGATCGGAAGCATAGGTAGCTTCGAGGAATTAGAAAAAGACTTCTTGAGAAACTTCAGCCAGCAAAGGTTGTCTGCCAAGGACCCGACAGAGCTACACAACATCAAGAGGGGAGATGGCGAGTCCATCGAGAACTTCATCACGAGATACTCAAAAGAAAGCATGCAAGTCAGAGGAGCTGGAGAAACGATTCGAATTTCGGCTTTCATCCATGGGGTGAGAAATGATCAGTTGGTAGAAAGATTCCATGAACATCTCCCAAAGACGGTGGACGAAATGCTGGAAAGAGCAAAAGCGTTCGTCAGAGGAAAAAAGGCCTGCGAGCAACTGAAAGATAGAACTCCAAAAAAGCTCGTGCCATCCACTTGGGAGCAGCAGAAAAGGCCGTGAGGTTCAAGATTATGGGAAAAACACAGTTCCAACCACGATACACTCAGCGAAGCCCCACTTTCCAATCTCGTTTCATAACTCCAACCAGAAACGCACAAGGTCCTAACGTAACACTTCCACCACTAACCAAAACCCCAAGCGAGATTCTCGCCACAGAGAATGTCAACTTCACCAAGCCGGCTCCGCTAAAGCCTGGAGTGAAGAGGGACGCAGGCAAGTACTGTGAGTTGAACAAAGAGAATGGGCACATGACAGACGACTGCTTCTCGTTAAAGCGGCAGATCGAACTGGCAATAAAAACTAGGAAGCTGGCCCATCTTCTGAGGGAGCTGAAGAAAACACCGCAGACAGGAGACAAATGGAAGGAGATCTTCATGACAAGGGTCACGAGCTGCAATCTTAAGCGCCACTCCGACCATATGGAGCCCTGGATGGCGTAGGAAATTTCGTTCCCTCCGATACATGGCGGAAGCTTTGCCAACGGCCCGTTGACGATTTCAGCGGTTGTTGCGGGGCATCAGGTACACAGGATATATGTAGATAGTGGAAGTAGTTCAGAAATTATGTACGAACACTATTTTTTGTAGTTTGACGAGGAGGTAAGAAGAAATCTAGACACCAGAACTCACCAGCTCACTAGTTTTGCTGGAGAGGTCGTGCAGACCTTGGGACAGATACAGCTGCCTGTCGCAATAGGCAACAACATGGGATGGTGGGAAGTTATCATGACTTTTCTGGTTGTACGGTCAGACTCATCCCACAACATCCTACTCGGAAGACCGGGCCTGTGCATATTGGTAGCAGTAATATCAACAGTACACGCTGCAATCAAGTTCCCCACCCCGACTTGTGTGGTCACCGTGTACTCCAGCAGGGAATGTAAAGATGTGAAGGCAATCACCCCAGGGGCATTGACTGGGGAAGACAAACCTATGTGCCCCGTGCTGGAAAAGTGGGTGGCCAATCCCCTCTTTCCAGACCAGAAAATTACCATCGGATGACAATTGGGAGATGCCACCAAGGAACGACTCCGTCATCTGCTGCAGCATAACTTGGATATTTTTGCGTGGCAACCCTTCGACATGAAGGGTGTCCCCCGAGGCACAGCAGAACACAGGTTGAATACATGGCTGTCAAAGGAACCGGTGGCCCAGAAGCGCCGACATATAGGTCCCGAACGGAGCCAAGCCGTGATAGAAGAAGTTAAGAAGCTGGTGGAAGCAGGCATTGTCAGGGAAGTACGGTATCAAGCCTGGGTCTCCAACCCTGTCATGGTTAAAAAAAAGTGATGGCACATGGAGGATGTGCATGGATTTCAAAGATTTAAACAATGCATGTCCCAAGGATTGCTATCCACTCCCAGATATCGACTTGAAGGTTGACTCCCTGGCAAGCTTTCCCTTGAAGTGTTTCTTGGATGCTTACAAAGGATATCACCAAATACAGATAGCACCTGAAGATGAGGACAAAACTGCCTTGTACATAGACATCAGCATATTCGGTTTCACGAAAATGCCGTTTGGGCTGAAGAATGTAGGGGCAACATACCAGCGTTGATGGATGACGCTTTTTCACCCCAGGTGGGCAGGAATATCGAGATCTACGTCGATGATGTGGTAATAAAGAGTCGTGACGAAGAGGCATTGCTCGCAGATATCGCTGAAACATTCCAAACGTTAAAAACCATCAACATGAAACTGAACCCAAAGAAGTGCTCATTTGGTGTAGAGGAAGGAAAGTTCCTTGGAGTAATTGTAACAAAGAAAGGATTGGAGGCTAAACCTGAGAAAGTAGCAGCTATCCTCAACATGCCATCGCCCAGGTCAGTCAAGGATGTTCAGACACTAAACGGGCGGCTGGTGGCCTTGAACAGGTTTTTGTCAAAGCACGCTGAACGCGCGCTGCCATTCATGACCACCCTGCGTAATTGTCTGAACAAAAAGAATTTTGTGTGGACGAGTGAAGCGGAGGAGGCTTTTCAGCAAAT
Organism: Flaveria floridana; assembly: GCA_018326465.1. NCBI lineage: Eukaryota > Viridiplantae > Streptophyta > Magnoliopsida > Asterales > Asteraceae > Flaveria > Flaveria floridana. Next base: position 7,707 of record BJCO01361782.1, on the reverse strand, counting down.
GAAAATGTATTTGAGTAACTTACCCACGCTAGTGGCTCCTTTTCCAAAGGAGCAACTAGTTATGTATTTGTCTGCGGGGAAAGAAGCTGTGAGTGCAGTACTAATGACGAACAAGGATGGAGAGCAGACCCCAATTTATTTTGTCAGCAGAGCACTCAAGGACCCGAAAACCAGGTATTCGCCAATGGAGAAGCTGACTCTTTCACTGGTACATGCTTCCAGAAGGTTACGAAGGTATTTCTAGGCCCATGTAATCAAAGTCTGGACTAGCCAACCCATCCAGCAGATACTAAGGAGGCCAGAGATATCGGGGAGGTTGGCGAAATGGGCAATCAAGCTCGGGGCCTTTGAGATAGAATACAAGCCAAGGGTGGCAATCCGGGGTCAAGTCGTGGCCGACTTTCTGACGGAGATACCACCAGAAGCGGGGAGTCATGGCAGTAAAGAGAAGGCTATAATACAAGACGATGAAGAGTGGTGCTTGCATATAGACGGAGCATCCAATGATGAAGGTTCAGGTGCAGGTATGATATTAGTTGGGCCAGGACAAGAGGAAGTGACTTATGCTTTGAGGCTAGCTTTCAAGAGCTCTAACAATGAGGCAGAGTATGAAGCTTTGTTGGTAGGTCTGAGGATAGCCAAGCAGATGGGTATCCAAAACCTTCGCGCCCATGTCGACTCACTACATGTGGCGAATCAGATCAACGGGTCTTATGAAGCAAAGGAAAAGGCAATGAAATTGTACTTGGAAAAAGCAAAGGCACTAATTAGTAACTTCCAAAAATGCGATGTGTTACACGTTCCACGAAGTAAGAACAAGAAGGCAGACGCCCTTAGCAAATTGGCTTCAGTCACTTTCAGCCACTTAGCTAAGGAGGTCAAGGTAGAGGTATTGCAAACACCATCAATCAAAGAAGACGTAGTGGCTTCTATAGAGAACAGGGTGGAAGAGTGCTGGATGAGCCCAATACTCAATTTCCTAGAGAGCGGGCACTTGCCAGAAGATAGAGGACAAGCGCATGCCATTCAGGCAAAGTCGTTGCATTATGAACTTCACCAAGGGGTCTTATACCGCAAGTCATACATGGGACCGCTTCTGCGCTGCCTCACGCTTGATGAAGCCAATTACGTTATAAGGGAAATCCACGAAGGCATATGTTGAATTCACGCAGGCCCGAGGATGGTGGTGGCCAAGGCAATGGGGGCAGGGTATTATTGGCCGGGCATGCATAGAAGTGCTATTTCGGAAATACAAAGGTGTGAAAGCTACCAGAGACACGCCCTAACGTACCACCGGCCAAAAAACGACATGATCCCAGTTAGCGCGGCGTGGCCTTTCCAAAAATGGGCAATGGACATTGTCGGTCTGTTCCCGAAAGCTGCAAGGAAGGTAAAGTTTCTGCTGGTAGCAGTTGATTATTTCACAAAATGGGTAGAAGCCAAAGCATTGGCATCAATCACTGGACAACACGTCAAAAAAATTGTATGGTCAAACATTGTATGTCGTTTTGGGTTACCTCTGTTTATTGTAATAGACAATGGGAGACAGATTGCTAAAAACCCTTTCAAGGCATGGTGTGAGGACTTGAATATCAAACAGATATTCACTTCGGTAGCTCACCCCCAGGGCAATAGCCAGGTGGAAAGGGTGAACAGGAGCATTGTAGAGGGAATCAAAACGCGTTTGGGCGTGGAGGGCAAGAATTGGTTGGACGAGTTGCCAAACGTCCTTTGGGCTCACAGGACGATGCCAAAAACTAGTCATGGCGAGACCCCGTTCAGCTTGACTTACGGGTCCGAAGCCATGATACCTGCCGAAATCGGAATGCCTTCCTCTCGCGTATTGCAAGCCTCGGAAGCAAATAACGAGTCAGAACTTCGCCTGAACCTAGACCTGCTAGAAGAACGAAGAATGATAGCAGCCATCCGGGAAGCAAGACATAAGAAAGAAGTAGAAAGATACTACAACTCCAGAGTAAAAAAACACTCATTCAGACCAGGGGACTATGTCCTCAGGGACAATGAGACAAGCCGAGTCGAAAGTCAAGGAAAGCTCGGACCCCGCTGGGAAGGTCCTTACCAAGTAATCGAGGTCAGAGGAAATGGAGCATACAAGATAGGGAAGTTGGATGGTACGGTTATACCGCGAACATGGAATGGGGCTCAGCTCCGGCGATGCTACATGTAACCAAGTGACAGTTAGGAATGTTGTGACTCATTTTTCCTAAAAGAAGGTGCACACGAGCACCAGCAGTTATAACAATTTCTTTTGTAGCACTTAATCTTATAAAACCAAGCAACCATACGAATAGAAACCAAAAGTAAAGTAGAATCATGACTGTTTAATAAGGCCAGCGGCCAATGTGACGAACGGCTGAACAATTTGGCAAGAAAAACCAAAACAAACAGACGAAACCATGGGAGATTATATCCAAGTACATGACTTTATCTCGTTCCCAACCATCAATGGTAAATACCAGTATTCGCAACCTGGTTATAAAAAAACAAACATGTGGTTAAAAGTACAACCACTTTATGACAAACAACCAATGTCACCCGGGTTACGGGCTCCCTGCGTATGAGAAATGGCAACCTTTAGAAAAGTGACTCCTAATAAATCCTTCAAGCTATAAATATACTTTCCAACCGCGGCTGAAACCAATGACAATAGCCGCAACCCATGATAGATCACACCCAACATACGTATAGCCAACAAAGGGGATAAGCGGTGTAAACAGACAAGTAAGACATCATAATAAAAGGCTAAGTCGCAACCACAACTAAGCCACACAGTTACAGGCGTTACAACCATCAAACCACGGCCAGGTAGGGAAGTATAACCTAGCCGCGGCTCCATGACTACGATCGATAAGCGTCGTTTATGGCGTCTCCATAGCCATCTCGGTCACCGCGAGCCACGCCAAACGTCAAAAGCGGCCAAAATTCAAACATTCAAGCTAGGCCGCAGCCAAGGGGGAAGCCCCATTCAAGCTGCGGCCGCGGCCCTAAGACATACCCCAGCCGCGGCCTAGACCCATCCAGCCGCGACCAGAGAGGGGGGGAACACCGTGCGAAAGTCCGGCCATTTTGTCTAGGCCACGATACAAACTCGTCGAGGTGAATCTCAGTAAAAACATACATGATAAAGCCAAATGTCATTCGTACAAACAGCGCACAGTTGATAAAACCAAGTGTAAACCATAAAAGATATTACAAAAGTCAGAATACAAGTCTGATAACATTACATCAACATGAAAAGAAAATACAAATAAACCATCTAGACACCAGCAAGGCCTGGAGCCGGAGGAGCCAGGAAAGTCTTAATCTCTTCAAGATCCAAATCACACATGGCAGCAATCGTCCCAGCCATAGGAAAAACAGCATGATCAAACCGCTCAGACTCAACCTGAAGTTTCCTAAGCGCGTTCGCATCAAAGTTTTTGGCATCCTCAGGTTTCTTGCCCTCAGCAGCAAGACGGATGCCATCTGATAAACCGACATTATAAACCACTTTGTCGGAAAGGCTATTGATACTTGCAAGAAGATCAAGGCACTCATTACTATCACGAATCTTGTTAAAAGCCAAACCGATACCGTCTGAGATTAGCCATTTTCTTTCAGCTGTCAGTCGTGCAACCTGCTGCTCAAGTGCACATATACGGTCCCCAGAAGTCTTCTTATTCTCTCTCAACTTGGAAGATAGACATTTTACGGCTGCCTGTTGAATACAAAGCTCCTCACGGACACCGCCAAGATCCTGTGTAAGTTTCTCTTTGCTAGCATCAGCAGAATCACAACGTGCTTTGAGAGAAGCATTCTCACCTTCCAGCTTAGATACTTGTTTCTTGAAATTTTGGATTTCCCTAATACCCTCGACCCAGCGTCCATGAATCTCAGCAAACGAAAACAAACCATTCACTACAGCCAAACAGCCGGCATTCGACAACTCCCTGTTTTTAGAGCCTCCCCATAATAAAACTCAGCAGGCGTGCGAGACGCGAACAGGAAGTCCTTACACGACTCTGGAGTTTCAAAAGTAATACCGTTAGTCAAATCCCAATCAGGAACAAATTTCTCCTCCGCATTCAAGTTAGTATCCTCAGAAGAAGAGGTCATTTTCCCTTTACCAGAATCACCGGATTGGTTATCATCAGAGTAAGAACCAGTGAACCCGGAGGATGAAGATACCCCAGCCACAGCTGAGGTTCCCCCTTTGCCAGCCGCGGCTGAGGGTTCCCCTTCGTTAGCCGTGGCAGGGGAAAAAGTTGGCGGTGTTTTCCGCGGCCGAAGCCCTAGACCACCCAACCCCTGTCCACGTTTCATTTTGGGTCGGCTTGCGAAGGTAGGAGTTCCGTCAACACTTTTTCGTTTACGGGAGGGCGGCAACACGGATTCACCCAGCTGAATAATGAAACGGGTGGTCGTTTCCAATATAGGAGATCCACCCTCAGACAAAGCTTCAACCTCCTCTGAAACATCTTCCTTGGCAGAAAGCTTCATGCGCTCGAATAACCCCATACCTGAAAAGCGCAACACATGAGCAGTAATTAGATACATAAACATGCACATTAAGGTGTAAAAGGGGGAGGCCACTTACGTTTCCCTCGATAAGTCATGAACGGAACCATGTCAAGGTCGGCCCAGTTACGACTGACACCGGCCATCACAAGAAAATGCTCAGAATAGCTACGAAGAGGAGTTGGCTCGGCTTTTAAGAGTTCATAAGCGGACATGTCAAACGTATCGGGCTTAGGGAAAGGGTCCTGAATGCACCTACTAGTTTCCAGCCAATGCATCTCAAAAGGAACTACGCTAGCGGATATGAAGAAGAAATGATCCTTCCAGTGTTTCAAACTAGTTATGGATCGTAACACTAGAGGAGGTTTAGGTACCTTTCTTTTCTCAAATGTTAGCCAATCACCTACCCTAGTCAACTTATAGAACACTCTAAAAAGGTTTGTTTCAGGCTCTAAGCTAAGGGCACGACATGATATCTCAAAGTGGTATACCTTAACCAAACCTAAAGGAACTAGTTGTGACAAATGAATATCATAGTGCCTAAGAAGCAAGCACAAGAAGCGGCTAACCGGAACTCGAAAGTTACAAAAACTAAAGAAAGAAGTATAAAGAGCTATCATCCCAACCGGTTCATCCCTCACGGTCGACGATCGGGGAGGAACGGTGGGGCTAAGCTCGGGGGAAATACCATAATGGAGCACAAAGTTATCCAAGAAATCTTGAGTAACAAGAGATGTTTGAAGACCCATATCATTCCTACAATCCATTCAAAACGTGAAACAGGATAAATAGTTCGAATAACTTACCAGGAACTTTGTGCTCTTGAAGGAGAGAGTATGGAAGAAAACTTGGAGAAGAAAAGGAAGGAGAATAAAATGAAAGGAGGAAGTTTGGGTGAATTTATAGGAAAAAAGAGGCCTAGGGACGCGAGCCCGGGGGCGGCGGCTAGTAGGCCGCGGCTCGAGGTAGGCATGGCCCGCGGGCCGAGGTCAAGAGGACGGCTATAGGGCCGTGACTCAAGGAAAAGACAACAAGAGGACGAATGACGTAGACAAGCCCGGGGCTCGAGAAAAGGTAGACATGTATCTGATTGATGAAGACCTGGGCCGGAGCTCGAGGAAAATATGACTTAAAGGTTGATGGTGACAAAGGGGACACATCAATACAAGGAACAAAGGTAATAATTATTCCAATGACATGGTTATAACCATGACATTGGACTGGGGGACATGAAGGGGTATCACCCCAAAAACCAAACAAAACCCGAAACAATAAAGCGCAAAGATTAATATCACACATAAAAATGCCAAGCCGTAGCCAACCCAAATCACAAAAAAAGCCGCGCCTCGCCCTTAGGGAACACATGATGGGGTACCACGTAAAACGAATGACAATAAAACCGTAACCTAGCGTCGAGTGTGTGCCAGCTGCGACCCGCCCAAAGCATGGCCCGGCCGCGGCTCACTTCATCGCCCAAGGACATGACCCGGCCGCGGCTCATTTCACCTGCCGAGGCATGGCCTTCTCTTGGGTTAACCACAGCCCACTTCGGACGTGGCATTCTCTTCGGCCCAAGAACAGCAGCATCTGGAAAACACCAGCCACGGCCCGGGAAGCAATGGCCCAGCCGCGGCTCAAACGTTGTAAACGGCCCAGCTCATATTGTTCGGTTCAAACACTTAAGATTATAAACGGAATAGATACTCCAACATTTAAGAAGTCTTTCAAGAAACTAACTTCAAGGAACAAAGACGTTTGGATAAGTACGGAGAGAAGGTTATTGGCTGCTTCAGGGATATAACCAGAAGCAGAAGACAACAAAGAACAAGAGACAAGCTTAGTAAGAGGTAGATGCAGCAGGATAGTCATGCAGAACCAATGAAATCCCCAGGTCAACTACAAAGACAAACCACATTAATGACAGTCAGAAACCCTTTGCATTAGGAAGGTATAAAACCTCTGGCTAGGGGACTTCAGTCCCATATGGTTGACTACAGCTTTCCAAGAATAGAACCATGTCATGTCTTATTCTCATGCACCAACACTATAAATACCTCTGCCATTCCAGAGGAAGGGCATATTCTCAGATCACAAAAACTCCACTTAGCTATTCGCTAATTAATCCTTTCAAGTTCTCTCAACACATATACTTATTCTCACGCCGAAGTGTGGTCTCGAGGAGAAAACCCTTTCTGCCCGAGGCGAGGCTCACGGTGTTGTTTTTGTCTCACATATATCCTGTTCAGTCGAAGTACTGCTCAGCCGAAGTCCAGCTCAACCAAAGCCCAGTTCAGTCGAAGTATTACTCAGCCGAAGCCCAGCTCAGGCGAAGTCAAGCCCAGCCGCATCCTGTCAACGCCAAGTTCCGGCTTAATCCTTGGTAACAACCCCATCCTTGCACTGCTCCCCGGTCTTAATCTCTTGATTAGGATTTGTGTAGTAACAGATTGAATACACAAACAAAACAAACCCCAAAAGCATGATAAAGAGAAACATAAAATAGAGAGATTACCGCATCCATAAATTGACCACCATAACACAAAGATTCATGAAGAGATATGCCACTGAGGTGGCAACAATCGAAATCGTAGACCGCCAGCCAAAACCAAACTAAGGTTACACCAAAGAAAACAACTCCGGCCATCCTCTCCCAACTTTTTCTCTCTAAAACGAAGAAAAGCAATGTAGGGGCTATATATAAAGGCACACCGCCTTGCCCAAAAGAAATGCAATACTCTAGTGGTGAAAGTGGAAAAAGAGGAAAGTATACTATTTCTCATCGTTTACAAATCATAAAAAGTTAATAGTTGATGACATATGCATATAAAACCAAAGAAAAATGTAACAAGTGATCAGATTAGTATAGAAAGAATGGTGGGAAAGCGGAATTTCCTCACCAAAGGGGAAGAGGGAAATTAAGATTTCATAACAGAATCTAGATACCTGTTGCTTTCTCTCTCTTTCTCTCTCTCTTCCTGTTGCTTCGGTAATACCTTAGTAACGCCACTGCCACCATCAACGGTCACCACCACAGCCAACGGTAGCTACCACCACCGGCCGCCGGCCGACCACCGTCGATCACCGGAAACCCGACGACGGAGCACCGCCACCCCACCCCACGCAACCTCCTCCTCCCCCGCAGCGAACCCACCTCCTCCTCCCCCGCAGCGAACCCACCTCCTCCTCCCC
>BJCO01361780.1:0-18906 GCA_018326465.1 Flaveria floridana | reverse complement strand
CTAACTGATTCAACATGAAACCAGATCAAATAGTGCGGAATCCTATTTGATTGGCGATCCAATCAGGGAGAACGTTAATCCGATCAAAACTAACGATGAGAATACGTTAAGAATTGATTAGAATCGATCAGAAATGTTCTATGAAGTTGGATGGGACTCTCTGGACAAACAGGAACGGCTAGGGTTGATAATTCTCGAAGTGTTACGTTTTTCCACGAATTAAGTGGTATTTATAGGTTACAGCTCTAATTCGTAAGACTGAGCCATGCGTATGGCTCAGTCATGCGACTGAGTCGTACGTTTGATTCATCTGTACGACTGAGTCGGTCTTATGACTCAATCGTGCGATTGACTCAATCACCTGGTTCAGTCGTGCGACTGGCCCATTCGCATGGTCCAGTCATGCGACTGAATCATGATACTTAGTTAAACATATTCCCGAATCTTTAACGATACAGAACTATGTCTAACAACTGTAAACCTATATAACATGTTCATTTAAGAGTGTAATAATAAATTATATTATTAGATATACCATTCAACAACCAACAAACATTCAAAGAAGAGTTTTCATTTCATATATTAAACATTACCTAAGTGTTACAAAATGAAAGTCAATTACATTTGAGCTCACTAGAACTAGAACTAGGGACATGTGTACCAACAAATAATCATCCAAAATGTTCAATCATGATCAAGCACAAAACCAAACAATAGTCCCAACCTATCCATATGACCCATTACCATGAATTCCCAAAAATAGACCAAAATTCAAACTAATCCCAATAAACATTCATACAACCTAAACAACGCATTCAACCATATTAGAAATCATCCATGAACATACTAGCATGATCCTAATGTTCCAAACATGCTCAAATCATCCTCTTCAAGACTTTGTGCAAATAAAGTTTTCCTTTTAGGAAAGCACATCCCAAAATCTTTCAAACACCCAATACATTCATTAATTCATTAACAATATACCAATTCAAGCTCATATCAACATCTAGACATGATCAACAACATCTAATCATCATGATTCATCAATCTTCATAAACAAAAGTTTCTACTTTTCGTAATGTATGAACTACAACATTCATTCTTAGATTTCTAGTATTCATATCATCAATCTACCATCCATATATCTTCATAAACCCATTAACAACATCAATTCATCATCAATTCATCATATTCATGCAATTAAAGTTACTATTAGTAGTGACCTATGAACAACACATCAAAATCATCGTTTTCTTGCATAATCAACGTAAACCAAAATCAATCTAACCTAATTAACATTAAAACATCATCAAAGAACCAAGAATTAACATATCATGATCAATTTCGAACTAAGGTTTCGGCCCTTAACCAAAAACATGAAAAACCTATAAAAATCTAACCACTAAACGTGAGTTGCCTGGAAATTGAAGATCCTAAATTGTTGTAGTACTTGAGATCAACCAAAATCGATGATTTATGGGTGTTCTAGGGCTGAATTCAAATGGTGGGTGTGTGTGGGATGAATGTCACGGCCACAAGGGGGGGATTAGGGTTGGTTTTGTTTTGTTTTAAGTAAATAATCATATTTACCCTTTAAACCCTTGCATTTTGTATTGTTTTATAAAAACTAAGCTTTAAACTCTTTTTGAAAAGGTTTCTATCTAAAATAATAAACATATAAACTAATAATAACAATTATATGTTTTATCTTTACTAAACACAAGATATACGGATTCAATACACACGTTTCCACGTTACGCGATAAAATTCACCTTTAATATTTATGTTGCGTAAACACATAAGCATAACACAATAATCAATTTATTGATTAGATTATTATTAGTTTATCATTGTTAAATATTAAGTCATCAACGTTCAACGACAAGTAGTGTGTGCTCATGACATGTGTATACAAGACCAAACAGAACTAACGAAGTTGAGTAACTGAAAATTACCGGATGTCGCAATATTATAATTAAAAATGAATATTCAAGTTATGTAACAAATCATTAGTATTTTAACGAGTCAGTTTAACCAAAAAGGTGTTTTCATATTTGAATTTCCTAACTAAATCAAGTTTAAAGCTTTAGATTATAATTGTAGGCCTGCCTATTATGATAAGCTTGTTATGTAGAATTCTTTTAAAGTCATATTGATGTAATCAAAAGTATACTTTCAATTAAGTATATAACACTCAGAAAGTACACTCTCATCAAAAGTAACTTGTGATCTAAACATATTTCCGACCGAAATTTTATTTTTTATATAAGGTCGGTATTTAGTTTGTATAGATGTTAGTTTTTACCTTTCTTGTAGCGTGAACCTTTTCTTGTAACAACATATCATAGTCAATACAATTGCATTTTAAAGTTATTATTACGATTGATGCTTATTGTTTATCTTCAGTGTATATCTAACTTGTTGTTTTCTCACGTATCAAGTGAAATTTAGTACTTACACCTTATATAAAAATGGATTCCACATATGTGCGTATGACTATTGATCTGGTTTTGTAGTTTTTATCCCTGTTTAGGACCTACATTTGGTACTAGAGTTTCAACTCTTGATTGTTAGTTCCTATCAACATTTATTAATCAATTTTCATGTAATCTATATTTGATTGCAGGACTGTTGAAGGGGGTCAATACAACAATTTCTTAGTAAGTAGAGACTTAGAACACTTAACAGATCATATAGGGAACCGGGTTTGAGCATATGATGCTAAAATACAAGTAAACAATGAGACTAAACAAGAGTAAGAACAAAATAAGTATAGTTTTAAAGAATGTTGTATATTCCACACAAGTTCTTTTACAAGTCTTACAAAGTATAAAAAGAAATATAAGAACCTGAGATACTTTATATTACATCCTATAGCCGACTATGCTTTTTTAAGCCTACTGGAAATACCAATCTAGACAACATGATCAATGTAAAGTCAAAATATAGATTGCCTTTTAACTAGTGACTATGACATACCATAGTTCACATCCAAATATATATCAAAACATAAAAAAAGTAGAAAGTAGAAAGTTACAAACTCTAAACCTTAATCTACATTTGTAAAATCATGGACCTATTCACCAACTTATGCAAGTTGGTGAGTCTTCATAGTTGCAGTGGAAAGTGGGCCAGCTTTATGGAAAGTTGATCAGAGAAAACATGTCTTCTCTGTCTTTGGAAGAAATCTTTCTTCACTTCATTGGCTTCAGAAGACTTTGTCTTTGAAACTTTGGAAGAATTCATCTTTGATTCGGAAGATTTGGTCTTTGGCTTCAGAAGATTTTACACTTACAATATTTTCTATGAGGAATGTAAAACTTCTGAAGTAACTTCTACCATATACATCATGCATGCAAGCTATAATCTCTTTGGTTGCTATGGTTGTATTAGCATTTCAAGTATAAGTTACAACTTAATCTTTGGCTTCAGAAGATTTGGTCAATCGATTTCGAAAGATTTTCTCATTTTGCTTTGGAAGATTTGGTCACTTGGCTTCTGAATATTTTACAAACTCCCCTTAGGCTAATGCTTCCAAAACAGAAAAGATTACTCATCTATTGATAGTCCTCATCAGGATCAAGACTATTTCTTTCTTTATTATTTGGTTAGGATCGCTAAGACTCTCATAGTATCTCCTTATTTCATAGATACCATTCATAGGGAGATCAAGTATGTCTTTCAGAAGTAGATATCTTGACCTCGAGCTTCTTCCTCTTCTTACTGTCCCTCTTCATGGCCATCCTTTTCTTCCTCTTTCCAGATTTCCACTGAGAGGACTGGCTTTCAGCATCAGATTGTTGTTGTATGACCTTCTCAGTTGGGTCCTTTTCCCTCATAGGTTCCGAAGGAGTAGGATCAGTACCCTATTATATATTAGAAGATGAAGTTGGATGTTGTCCAGCACTACGTCGAAGTTGTGTTGTCTCTTATGGTTCAACCTTGACCTGAACTTCAGGTGCAGTCTAATTTGGTGGAGAATGCAAGTCAATGAGCTCATCTTTTTTAATCTTCTACTTGATGACACTAATATGCTCATCCATGGTGGATAGAGACATTGGACCAAGCCTACATCTGGAGAATCCATACAACTTCAAGAAGCTCATCATCCTTTGCCTATCTATTTCAAGAAGCTCATCATCATTTATATATCTGTTTCTTCAAGAAGCTCATCATACAGGTTTAAGAGCTCACCCTTTACCAAGGATTGATGAATTGTTTGATCAGCTCCAAGGTGCCAGCTGGTTCTCTAGGATAGATCTTTGATCTGGTTACCAGCTAATGTTGAAGGTGCAGGACATTCCTAAGACTACTTTTCACATTTGTTATAGACACTATGAATTTGTCGTGATGTCCTTTGGTTTAAGTAATGCGCCAGTTGCCTTTATAGACTTGATGAATCAGGTGTGTTAGTTGATGTTGGATAAGTCAGTGATTATGTTCATTGATAATATCCTGATTTATTCGAAGAGTGAAGAGGAGCATGTCGAACACATTCGGGAGGTACAAGAGATACTTAGAAGGGAGAAGCTGTATCACAAGTTCTCCAAATGCGTATTCTGGCTGTGGGAGGCTCAGTTTTTTGGGTCATGTTATTAATCCTGAAGGCATCATAGTGGACCCAGCAATGGTTGAAGCGGTGATGTAATGGAAATCTCCGAAGATACCATCCGAGATCCATAGTTTCTTGGGTTTGGCGGGTTATTACAGGAGATTTATCCAACACTTCTCCAAGATAGCTTCTACGTTAACCAAGTTGACCCATAAACACATAAAGTTCATATCGGGTAAAGAGCAAGAGAAGGCTTTGGAGAAGTTAAAGACGAGGTTGTCGCAAGCGAAGACTTAGTGGTATATTCGGACGCTTCTTATTTGGGATTAGGTTGCATTTTGATGTAACGGGGGAGGGTTATAGCCTATGCGTCCTGACAATTGAAGATCAATGAGGCTAACTACCCTACCCATGATTTGGAGCTAGCGGCTGCGGTCTTCACGTTGAAGATTTGGAGGCATTATTTGTATGGGACGAAGTGCACTATCTTCACCGACCACAAGAGCTTGAAGTACTTCTTCAAGAAAAAAGACCTGAAAATAAGGCAAAGGAGATTGTTGGAGCTTATAAAGGATTATGATTGTGAGATCCACTACCATCCAGGCAAGGTCAACGTAGTGGTCGATGCTCGTAGTCGAAAGGAGAGACTCGAGCCGATTCGGGTGGAGGCTTATCAGTTGGTCATGACCTCCAATGTGATGACACAGGTCAAGGGATTCTAAGACAAGGCATTGAAAGAAGATAGCCTTAACTACAAAAGGATGAGAGGCCTAGTCATGGAGGTTGGTGAAAACATTCCCGGAGTTAGGACCCGCTTCGGGCTGATGTGGATCCTTTGTTACGGAGATCTGCAGGGACGAATCATGGATGAAGCTTATAAGACTTGATACTTGATTCATCCCAATGCCACAAAGATGTACCAGGACAATAAAAAGGACTGTTGGTGGTCGGGAATGAAGTGCGATATAGCCGAGTACGTGATCAAGTGCCTTACATGTTTACAAGTGAAGACGGACCATCAGAAGCCATACAGGAAGATCCACCCTCCAGATATACCTGAGTGGAAATAGGAACACATCACCATGGTCTTCATTATGAAGTTGCCGTGTACGACAAGTGGTTACGATGCCATGTGGGTGATAGTTGACCATGACGAAGAGTGTTCACTTTCTCCCGATCCGCGAGACGTATTCATTTGAGAAGTTGGCGGATCTTTTCATCAAACAGATTGTGATGTGTCATGGTGTACCAGTGTCTATTATGTCTGATCGTGACACTCGGTTTACATCCAAGTTTTGGAAGATATTTCACGACACGATGGGGACAAGGTTACATATCAGTATGGCTTACCATCCACAGAGAGATGATTAGTTGGAAAGGACCATCCAAACACTGGAAGATATGCTCCTGGCATGCATCATAGACTTCATAGGAAGTTGGGATGAGCACTTACCGTTAGCTGAATTATCATATAACAATAGTTATCATTCTAGTATTGGCATGCCACCATACGAGATGCTATACGGTAACAAGTGTAGAATGCCCGTATATTAGGGTGACATTGGACAGAAGGAGTTAGGAAGCGTCAAAGTGATCGAAGCTACGACTGAAAAGTTGGATAAGATCAAGGCATTTATATAGGAGGAAAAAGATAGGCAAAAGTCATATGCTGAAAAAAGACGTAGACCGATTGAATTCAAGGTGGGTGATAAAGTTATGCTGAAGGTTTCAAATTGGAAGGGTATCATTTGGTTTAGTAAGCACGGTAAGCTGAGTCCAAGGTATAAAGTACCTTTCCAAATCCTTGCTCGAGTAGGAGAGGTGGCCTATAGGTTGGAGTTACCTGATGAGTTAAGTGGGATTCATCCAACATACCATGTCTCTTATCTGAGAAAGTGCTTAGCTGATGAAGATATGATTGTACCACTGGAAGACATCGAAGTGGATGAACGGCTCAATTATGTAGAGCAACCAGTTGCAATCATTGATTGAAAAGAGAAGAGACTACGGAATAGGTGGTTCCACTGGTGCGAGTACAGTGGAGGCATAGGAAAGGGTTCGAGTCTATGGGGGAGACAGAGAAAGAAATGAGACAGCATTACCCAAAACTATTCAAGAACTGATGGGTTCGGGGACGAAACCTCTTTAAGGGGGTGGACTTGTAACACCTGATAATTCATTAAGAAAAGAAAAAAATAAAGAAGAACGGAAAATTTACATAAGTGGAGGGGGCCAAAGTGTAAAAAGGACAACACTTTATTATTTCATATCTAAAAGAGGCATGGACTTCCATACATTACCTCTCTACTCAAACTTCGGCTGCAAAAGAAGAAAGAAGAAAGAAGGAGCAGAAGTTTCATCGGTTTCTAGATAGAGAAGATGTGAATTTGCAAGGTGAGTATTTTTCATGTGTTTTTGTTCGATTTCAACTGAGTTATCAGCTTGGTGACCGATTCTTATGTGTTCGTGTATGCTTAGTTCTATGTTTTGTTGTGTTTAGGTGTTAGAACTTTTGTGCTCTCGGGTTTGAAAGAGATTTGCTCGAAGGTAGCAATAGGTTTTATATGTATTAAACTTGTTTTGGGGCTGAAAATGCATGTAACTTTTTAGAACTCTTAGTATGTTATACCGTATGTTTTACCATGTTTTATACGGGTGAATGTGTGTTGATGTATGAATTATTGCGTTACATGCTTACATGAATGATCAAGGTGTTCGTATGCTAGATATTGGTCTAGAATAATGTTAGATTGATTTTTAGGACTGAAATAGTGTAAATTTAAAGAGAACTCATGCCCACACGCCTAGCATAGTTCCTATGCGCCTAGAAAGCCCATGCGCCTACGTCTGCCCATGCGCCTAGAAAGCCCATGTGCCTAAGTTTGCCTATGCTCCTAAGTCTGCCTATGCGCCTAGAAAACCCATACGCCTAAGTCTGCCCGTACACTTAACTATTCGCTCTTGCGCCTAAGTGTTAATGCGCCTAAGTACCATGTGCCTGCATAGTGCTCATGCGCGCAAGCAGTGCCCAAGCGCCTAAATTTTTCCATGCGCCTAAGTTTTTCCCATACGCCTAAGTTTTCCCATGCGCCCAACTATCCATGCGCCTACATAGTACTCATGCACCCACATAGTACTCATGCGCGCCTAATACGTTAGAGAATTTTTTTGAAATTTTAGGAAATTAGAAACTTAATGATTAAGACCATGAGATGTTTTGGTGGTTATGTTTGTTGGTGTTATGTACGTTTGAATCCTGTTATGCATGTTCCATATTACTTATTATTTCTGGAATTTATGTGGTGTGTTATGATCATGTAAAGTATTATCATAAATGAAACAAAAGATTAAAGATAACGAAAAGAGGAACATAATAAATGAATGAAAAGTCTTACAAGTAGATGTATGGAGGTTCATAACTTATTGAGAAGTTGTTAGCTCGACTGTGTGCGGTTTTGCTAACCCATGAGGATGCACACAGGGGTCAGTCTTAGTGATTGACCAATATGTATGGAACGGGAACCTTGTCGCTTGCCCCAGTACTGGAGTCAGCTTCGTGCACAATGTTGGGGGTTTATTTATAGACTTCGACCCAGTACTAGCTTCATGAACAATTTTTGGGGGTATAGCATATGACATTGGTCGAGATGAAAGTGAAAGATAATGAATAAAAGTTCAAAATGTACGAAATGAATGGAATGAATGATGAGAAATGAATATGATTACTGAAGGAATACATACGGTAATGGAAGATAATAATAATATTACCTTGAGGTATGTACGATATATGATCATGTACCAAGTAAATAAAATGTTTTTAACGAATGAAAAGTATTTTATTTATAAAAACTAGAACTCACTCGGCAACGCTGACTTTTATGTGTTTTCAGTTGGCAGGTAATTCGTTGCTGAGGATGGCATGAGGGTGAAGCTACTTGGCAAATAAAGACTGGCATCCATCTTATGTAGAAATGATATTTTTGTCTTGTAATGCAATTAAATTTTCTTTTATAACCCTAACAACGATGTATTACTTGGCAAAAATGATTATTAATGCATGAGATGGTTTTTTCTAAATTATTCCGCTTCAATGTTTTTATTATTCAAATGAATATTAATATGTTTTAAATATTGTGTGCGATGAATGTCCAACTTAAGCGTTCTGGTAATGGGGCCTTACAGTGACTAATAATCATAGTGTCCATATCTAGTTCTAAAGGCTGTTCTGGGGATGTCTTCCTCCTTTATCTTCAGTTAGTGGTATCCTGATCTTAAGTCTATCTTGGAGAAATAGCTGACTCCTTGCAGCTGATCGAATAAGTCATCGATTCGTGGAAGAGGATAACAATTCTTTATCATAGCTTGTTCAATTCCCTATATTTGATGCCCATTCGTAGGGTTCCATCCTTATTTTTAACAAATAGTATAGGAGCACCCCACGGTGAAACACTTGGTCGTATTAACCCCTTGTCAAGCAACTCTTGGATTTGCAGCATAGCTCCTTCATCTCGGGTGGAGCGAGTCGGTAAGGTGCTTTGGCCATCGGCGCGGAACCAGCTACTAAATATATTTGGAACTCAACTTGTCGGGTAGGAGGGAGTCCCGATAAGTCTTCATGGAATACTTCCGAGTACTCAGACACCATAGGTATATCTTCAATTCTATGTTCATCTCTTGCTTTCATCACATAAATTATGAATGTTGTGTATTCTTTCTTGAGGCTCTTAGTAGCATTTAGGTGGGATATCATGCGGTATAGCGGGTGGTTCCTCTCACCGTGGACCACTAAGTCTCCCCGTTGGCTTTAGGTATCTTAACCAGATGCTTACCACACACGATTTTAGCCTTATTTTTAGCCAGTCAATCCATCCGTACTACCATATCAACACCTCCTAAATTTATGGGCATTAAATCTATCTTAAATGATCTACCTTCTAGGACCATTTTGCAATCTTTGATGATTTCATTATTTTCTATTACATTACCATCAACCAATTCTACAGTAAATGCATTGGTTAAGGTGCAAGCTGCCAAATCAATCAAATGCGTAAAGGTAGTAGAAACAAAACTAGCAGTTGCTCCAGCATCAAATAGAACTGTAGCAGGATGGTTGTTTATGAGAATCGTACCGTTGACCACATTGAGTTTCTTACGAACACCATTTGGGTCCATCATGAATGCTCTTCCCTTAGGCTTGTTGGGTCTGGCGTCATTATCCTTTGCTAGCTTATGACACTTGTTCCTAATGTGCCCTGGATCTTCATACTTATAGCATTGTTTACATGGCACATACATACAATCCTTAATCAAGTGACCAGTTTGAACAGGGCATCGGGTTGCGCTCCCCTTGATGGCGTAGTTTGCATTTCTTGCAAAAGGGGTTTGTGCCAAAGTAAAGCTTCTGAGCCCTTCCACCTTGATCATCACGCCTTGCCCATTCACCAGATCTCTTGCTTGAATTACTACTGTTGCCAACCACCTTCTTAACATCAAACCATTTCCTTTTCTCACCTATCACCTTCTTCTTGTCCTTTGTCCCTGTCTGTTCTGTCCATCCCGCCCTAACTAGGTCATCTGTCAAGCTACTAGTGAAATCAACCGCAACTTGTAAAGTTGTAGCCCCAAACGAAACGGACTACACCTTTAGCTTCTAGCGTCACTAGATATGGCACCAATTGGGAAAAAGCTAGTAAATGGTTGAAGTACTCTGTATAGTTTGGGCATTTCATTTCTAAGCTTAGAAATTTAGACTCTAGCTTCTCAAGTTGTTTGATTGGACAGTATTTATTGGTTATCAACTCCTTCAATTCGGTCCAATTCATTCGACCTGCAGCGTTCTATCCACGAGGTTGTATGATGGTTTTCCACCAGTCTAGTGCCGATCTTGTTAATCCAAGGATCGCAATTAAGAATTATCAGTATTAGAATGAAATCAAGTTAATGATTACGGAATGATCATTAACCGTTGCTTAATTGTTTTTTATAATTGATTATCAAAACAAAATTAATGCTGGTGAAGAGCACAATTATATCTAAGCAATAATTAAGCAAATAATAATTGATTCAACTGTATTTCATTACAACTGAATAATGATTACAAATGAATAAGTTATGAATGCTATAAACAATAACTGCTTTGAACGTGTTGTTGGTGATGTATTGATGTGACGGCGGCTAGGGTTTGATTGTGTGAATCGATGTGATGTTTTGTGTTTGGCGATATTAATGCTCTTGTGTTCCCCATACTTTTGTGAAACCTATGACTCATATTTATGGCCAATTAAGAGTCTGTTAAGGAAACACCGAATCTCTTGGGATTAGTAATTGACTTGTTGTTTTGTTGACTTGTTGACTTGCAACACTTGTAAAATGCACTCGTATTTTTGTATTCTGCAGGAACTATGTCTTCCGCAGGAACTTTTGCTTTTCCATAGGAACTTGTTCTTCCGCACGAGTCTTCACTTCCATCATCTTCTTGTGGTGATTCCATCAATGAATACTGATGTTCATCCGTAGACAATCTTTGGATGTTTTGTCTTGTAAGAAACATATCTACGGAAGAACAGAAATGTTCATCCGTAGATGTTTTTTACACTTAGACGATTTCAAGAATTAACCAAGTATAATGCTTTTACCTGCCATCATACACATAAATCAACACATATATTGGTTAACTTATATACATAACGCATACATCAATATAGTGAACTATAATAATTCATTACATGTATTGATTAAAGCTCTAAGCCTATACAAAATGATCTAGACCTATTGTTCCTAGATCTAACAATACTCCCCCTTAGGCTTAGATACTTGTAATCAGTTCTTCAAAACTGAAACACCTTCACCCCTGCAATGAATTTGTTATTGAAGTATGACACGACAATCTTCTGATCATCATACTTGTAGTTGATCTTCATCTTGCTGATCTTTTCCAGAGTTTCAAAACTAATCCCAGAACATCTTCTTCATTTATAAAAGTTTACAGAATATTTATGTTTTGGACTATTTCCAACTCATCTTGCTCTGAGATCCTTAGTTCTGAGACTTCTTCAAAGTTAGCTCCTTTCAACAGTCCAGCATTATGTGTTCTTCTCTTGTATGCTTTAGCATGTAGTTTATCAACCACTTGAATTACATGGACATGCAAGAATAGGTCATTCTGTGCTCTTTCATCAGTCAGCTTTGGGAAGAATTTGTCATGTAAGTATGAAGTGTAGTGGGGATGGAGCAACTTGATTTCCACAGGATCAAAGATCCTGATCCGATCAGCTTTCTTGTTATCAGCAGCACTAGTTCTTTTGTCTTCTCAACATATCTCCATTCTGTTATAGGATATGTGTATTGATTTCCATCAATTGACTTTATTTCTGCTGTTTTTCTGTTATTGTATCCAATCCTCTTTAGAAATTAACCATCAACTAATTCAGAGGCATTGGATTTAACCCTTTTCAGCCTTTGTATTCTCTTCTTGTGTTCAACATCCTCTCTCTTTGCTTCTTTCACCACATCATATCTAAACTTAGTCTTCAATTTACCCACCAGTGTTGAGAAATCTCTTCCTCTCGGGTGAATTGGATAGTTAGTGATGATTAGACTTTATAGATCTCTAAGGCCACTTTCAGGAAGGCACAATACTGAAAATACATCATGGAAGTATTGAATCCTTCCAGATGTCCTTTTTGTTACAGCACAATCCCAGTCTGGATCGTATTTCCAGGCCATGATCCTATTTTCTTCAACAAAGTTGGGAGTTGTGAGATGATCAAACAACTCTATCAAAGTAGATTTCTGCTTAGTGATTTCTCTAACTTTTGTTCCAAGTGGCCATATTTTTCCAGGTATCACTTCTCTTCATTCTCTAACCAGTTTATCTTTCCCCTTGTGCTAGTCTTTACTTTCAACAATGACAGGCTCAGCAGGGAGTTTGTTATGGTGCTCTACAGCTGGGTTTGGAGCTTCAGTTCGAAATTTCACACCAGTTTCAAGCTCAACACTCATCACATGCTCCATCATCCTTCGGAGCTCACCAACTGTTCTTCCTTTAAGCTCATGCATTTTGTACTTATGACCTTGCATCCAATAGGTCATGTTGTATTTGCTCAGCTTTGTTATTTCAAAATGACCTAAATCTGTCTTGATTTTCTGAATTAATTAGAAAGTTGTGAATGCTTCATAGTCATAGTTGGGGATCGTAAAACTTGATAGCTCAAATTCTTTCAGCAGATTTTTCAATTCAGACATGTTCATCCTCTCAACCATGTCATATGGAAACCCATGATTGATCAGGGTCATAAACATAGATGACCCAGGCCTCTCATCTAAGATGTCTTTAGTTGTAAGTAGGTGATTAGCCTTTGAATCCTTTGGTTCTTTTGGAGAGTCGATATTGATAAGCTCATTCCATTCTTTATCATTGTCACTATCCTTATGAGAAATTGTCTTTATAGTAGATAAATCTACTGAAGGAGTGTGTTCAGGGGATGTAGGCCTTGACCTCTTAGGTGAATCTTCAATATTGATCACCTTCTTCTGGGTAGTACCTTCTTACTTCCTCTTCCTGGAGTATAGAATAAGGTCCTTAGAGGTATCAGAAGATTCTTTTGATGGTTTTATTGATGGAGTAGCATTTGTCTCAAGAGTACATACTTTCATCTTTAGTTCTTCAATCTCTTCATCTTTTCTCTTTGACAGAGCAGATTAAGCAGAGAGAGAGTTGGTTACATGATCAACTTCCAATTATTGCTACTTCTTTTCACTCTTCTCATGCTTTACTGACTCTAGAAGTTCTTTTTCATGCTGAAGTATTGCATCAATTACTTTATTGTTACATTGTGCATCTTCACATAGTCTTTTGAGTCTTGCTTCTTGTTTCATCAACTCATTATCATTTTCTTTTATTACTCCCTTCAGTTCTTATATTCTTTGCTTCCTTTTGTTTGATTTGATTACAAGTTTATTATACTTAGACACCAGGTAACTTTTGCTTACAGAGATGTCCTTGTCACTGAGATCATCTTCATGGTAGGCAATCACATCAACAAAGTTGCCTTTTTCTTCTTCTTTTTCATGTTCAGCAGCAGTCTCATCATCATTGACTTCAGTGGGTGCCACACTTGCTGAACTTGAGCAGGGCTCAACTGTTTGATCTGCCGGATCTTGATGTTGATGTTGAGGTAGTTGCTGAGGATCTGGGATTGGAGATATTGGTTCAGTGTGATCAGACAACAATGGGTTTTATGAGTTGGTGATGGAAATTCGGTGCTAGCTTGAGATATCAACTCAGTCTCAGCAGAGTAAATGGGTTTTGAGACTGAGTATCAGAGATAGGCTTAGTGTGAACACTCTCAGGAGTTTGATGTTTAGGTGTGTTAGGTTATTGATGGATAGGTGTTTGATTATGGATTGGAGAGATTGGCTGGGTGTGTTGACTAACTGTTTGAGATTGTGGTGGTGATTCTTGTTAGATGGGTGAGATGGGCAGGGTGTTTACACTGGCTGGAGATTGATGATGGTGAGTGGGTGATAGATAGGGTGAATGTGAGTAATAGGGTGAATATGAGGCTTGCACAGAGTTAGCAGATGACTCTTCTTGTAGGTCTACCTAAACTAGTTCTTGTGGGATGTTGGCATTAGCATCCATTACATGAGAAAACATCAGCATGTCTTTCCCTTGGTATTTACCACTGATCTTGTTTAGCACACATCTACCCAAATAGGCTTGCACAAGCACATCACCATCTCTTGCTATCCCAGGAAGCTCAGAATTAATGATCAGTTGTAGGAACCTTGGGAACATATACATCTTATCATCCTTCCGTATTCTTATTTGATCACACAGACAGTTGAGGATGTACTTTGAGTAGTTGTATGTTCTTCCTTCAAAGATCCCTATGATCCATAAGAGATCTGTCTTGAGAATCTATCTAGTCCATATTTAGGTTTGAGATACACTTAAGATAAGTGTGACATAGGAACCGGTAGGGCTTACACAGTCTCCCCTTCTTGATCTCTCCCTTATCAAAATCACCATCATATCCTATCAGATAGAATGTCGTCTCAATGTACCCATGTATAAATACGTCTGGATGACCTATTTCCTGATCTCCCAACTCTATTACCCTTCTGATGTTCTGTTCATCTATTCTTAAGTGTTCATTCCTAATCTCAGCATGCATCACTTCTATTTCTCCATCGTTATGTATTTTAGCTGGGTTCCAAAAATCACTTATGTGTTACTGTATGATCAGCGGATTCGCCGTTAGGGCATAGAACAATATTGAGCGACGTAAGAATCTGATGATGTCCCGACACCCTTTCGATACAAGGTCATCAACATTTAGAAATGCGCACACATTATGCTCTCTTGAAAACCTATTCGTCATCTTCAAAAAAATGATCTGAGATCACGATTATGTTTTTGTTTAAGGTTTTGATTTGGTAATTTTGAATGTTTGTGAAAGGGGGAAAAGGGAGTGCTCTTTTCTAGGTCTGAAAAGTGCTCTGAAAAAGTGAATAATGAAAGTTTTAAGTCAAAAACATCATTTATATTTTCGGACATATTAATTTCATTTATTTAATTAAGTGTCTCCCACTTCCGTTTTACCCTTTCCGTGGAATTTATTTATTCTGAAGGTTTTAGTTCTTCCGTAGGACATCTACGGATGCATAACATCTACGGATGCCTAACTATCAAGTAAAACAAAATTGATTTCAGTTTTTCCGTAGGACATCTGTGGATGCCTAACTATCAAGTGCTGAAATAGAATTTGAAATATAACTTGATTATCCATATATTACCACTCTGTGAACATAGATTATACTTTTAAAATATTAACACATCCGTAGTTTACCAATTCTACAGATGGTCATATTTTATTTGGTTAAGTTTCACACTGTAGCTTCTGCTGATGCTGAAATTTCACTATAGCTTCTGCTGATGCTGAAATTTCACTGTAGCTTCTGCTGATGCTGAAATTTCACTGTAGCTTCTGCTGATGCTGAAATTTCACTGTATCTTCTTCTGATGCTTAGAATGCACTGCTTGAAACTTCTTTTGATTGTATGGTCCTAATTAAGTCATAGAACCATTTATTTCTATTGGACCTTGTTGACTTTGTTTGCATGACAATTGTGCACAAGAAGGTTTATATTTTTAAAAAACTTCATATATCCTGCAGCCAAGTTAGTGCTCAAGCTCCAGTTCCTTTGTATATTTTTTATGTAAATTCAGATTTCATTGTTTTTCATGAATTAACTACTCCCCATAAATTTGTGATTAGTGATAAAATGTTGCATTCATTATAAGTTTATGTAGAAAAATAGCATGAAAGCCATATGACAGTCCAAATGTTATGGAACCTATTAAGGTAAAGGAAATAAAACAAAAATAAAAGAATTATTATGTACATGCATATATAAGGGGATCATACTATGACACTAAGCTTCTTCCTGTTTGATTTGTTTCATGAAATGTTATCTGATTCTAGACCTGATTGTTTATCATGTTGTTTATCATGTTTTAATGTTTATTAGAGATTAACTGTCATGTGCTCCACATTCAATTCACATTAGAGTTTTTTCTCCGTTTGTGAGTCAAATCATCACTTTTTCACACTTAGAAACTGTGTACATTAAGTTATAAATTCTATCTTGACACAAATTTGATGTCTCATCAATGCTTTGTTGCTAAGGCTCTTTAGATACTATACAAGTGATCACAATGGATTCTTTTGAGAGCTGAGATTTGATCATCATAACGTTACTAGGTCTTTACTTACGTAAAACAGAGGTGCCTTCAACCCAGGTCTTTGTTTACACAAAACAGAGGGAGGATGAGGATCATACTCTAAATCATAAACCCAGGTATTTGTTTACACAAAACAGAGGGAGGATGATTTACGAAGATTGAAGTTATAAAGTGTTTTACATAGTGTGCTTGAGTGAGTGATTTGATCACAGCAGGATAAAACTTACTTGCTTGATCCTCAAAATGGAGTTTCCCACAGACAGTCACCTTTTCATTATGTTATGCATGCTCTTAGTGTAGTTTCCACTCAAGATGAACCTACTCACATATCAAAGTACCTTTGATCAGATTTAAATTAAGTTAATTACATAGGAAGTAAGCAAAGGCAAAGTGTACCATCATTTCCCATACATATGACATGCTAAATCAAAAGACATATTAAAGAAAGACTACATTTTTGTATTTTTATATGGTTTTTCTGAATGTTTTTGGATTTTATAGATTACTATTCACAAGGACAATCACATGCTTTTCTTTGTTGATGATAATCAATCTAAGTTAATCATGCCCAAAGACTCAATTAGAAAGTTAAATGTAACTGAATCAAAGGCTTTAGTGAATAAATCAGTAAGCTGATTTATTGTATCCACTTTGATTAACTTGATTAAACCCTTTTCTGAGAAATCCCTCAGAAAATGGTATCTGATTTCAATATGCTTTGTTTTGCTATGTTGAACTGGATTAGCAGTGATAAACATAGAAGTTGAATTATCAATATGAATTGGTGTTTGAAGGAAATTGTTACCATAATCATGCAATTGGTTCTGCAACCAAAGTACTTGCGAGCAACCAGCTGAAGTAGCTATGTACTTATCCTCAGCTATGGATACAGATACATTTATTTGCTTCTTGCACTGCCATGAAACAAGTCTTGGTCCTAAAAATTGACATCCACCAATTATGGATTTTCTATTATTGCATCCTCCAAAGTCACTATCTGAATATGAGTAGATAGTGAAATCACCATCTTTTGGATACCAAAGGCCTAGAGCAGGTTTCCCTTTCAGATATCTGAATATTTTCTTAACAACATTCAGATGAGACTCTTTTGGATCTGATTGGTACCTAGCACAAACACACACAACAAACATTATGTCAAGTCGGCTGGCAGTTAAATACATACGAGATCCTATCATTAATCTATACAATATTTGATCAACAGATTTTCCAGTAGGATCAAGCATAATCTTGTTAATTGTTGAAGCAGGAGTTTTGCATGAAGATGTATCAGCAAGATTGTACTTCTTCAATATCTGATGAATATACTTCTCTTGATTTATAAAGATGCCATATGTTTTCTGATGAACTTAGATACCAAGGAAGAAAGTCAATTCTCCTATTGAACTCATTTGAAACTCAGATTTCATTAACTCTTCTAAACTAACACACAGTCTCTTATTGGTTGATCCAAATATGATGTCATCTACATATATTTGAACAACCAAAAGTTCTTGATGTTCTTGTTTGAGAAGAGTGCCTGATCAATAGTTCCCCCTTTATACCCATGCTTTAGTAAGAAAGATGATAATGTTTCATACCACTTTTTTGGTGCTTGATGAAGACCATACAAACCTTGTCTATCTTGTATACCCTATGTGGGTAGTAAGGATCTTCAAAACCAGGAAGTTAAGCTAAATAGACCTCTTTATCAATTTTCCCATAAAGGAAAGCACAATTGACATCCATTTGGTAGACAGTGAACACTTATATGAAGCATAGGCTAAGAATACTCTGATGGCTTCAATTCTTGTAACAGGTGCAAAAACTTCATCATAGTTTATCCCTTCTTCATGAGTATATCCTTGAGCAATTAGCCTAGCTTTGTTTCTCATAATTATACCTTTGTCATCTAGTTTATTTTTTAAGAGCCATCTTGTTTCAATAGGATTTTGATCTTCAAGCACATCAACAAGATTCTAAACTTTCTGCTTTCTAAATTGCTGAAGCTCTTCCTGCATAGCATCAATCCAGCTATTATCCTTTAGAGCAGCTGTGATGTTTGGAGGAACAACTTGTGAAAGAATACAAGTAAACAAACAAATGTTTGTAGTTCCCCCTTGACAGGATCTCAGCTTCTCGTTTGATCAATTAGATTATGTTTGCAGCGGATTTAGCACACTAATTAGCAATTATATCAAGAACATAAAAGATATTGCAATATAAAAGCATAAACATAGAGAGAGAAGAGTCCTACGAAACATTAAATGTTTTATTACTAAGCACGTTTCGGCATTTAAAACAGCGTGGTTTACCATCCTTATATAGGCGGCAAAAGCATGGTGGTGATGTCCTTTTCTGACATCAACTGAATATTAAAATTACAACTGACTAAACATAAAACTACTGAAGATGTCAACAACTGACATCTTCTTACAAAAGTTCCTAAGTACTGACAAAAGTGAAACTACTGAAATCCTACAACGACTGAAGAACAAACTCTTCAGTTATTTCTAACTATTGATACTATAACAGCTGAAGAACATGCTCTTCAGCTGTTGTACAAAATAAACTACTGAAAAGGAAAAACCATCACAACAACTGAAGA